>JAOXJP010239629.1:0-23381 GCA_025762735.1 Platanus orientalis | reverse complement strand
ACTTGCTTTCATTTTTTACCCCTTTCGGTGTCAAATTTCGTATGCTTTTTGTAGAGGGCTTCTTGAGCCTAAATTTTACTATGTTAGACTAGACATATGTAAGATGCTCTTCATTTAATTTCATGATTTTTAGAGCTGTGGAAGGCCTCGAGATGGCCCCCCAAATAAACCCCAAAAAATGGGTCTTTTGAGACCTAGTTTTAGGGAATATTTACTGATTTTATTGTGAATTTTCTATGCATGATCTTAACTCAAATTTTTTATATGTTGTTCATATATGTACTGCCTACTAGCATACCAAATTTTAGAATTTTTAAACAACCCTAAGGGGTCCAAATGGTTGAAAATAGGTTGTTGGATTTTGATCCCAAACCTAACACCTGTTTTTTAAGGGAATTAAAAAAAATAGGCATTGGAAAAACAAGTGTCAGATTGAAAAATAGGCATCATACATGTATAGGCTTATTATATATGATTGGAAATATCTCTCTCTCAGCTTTCCAAATTGACCAACCACACTTAAATCAGAATTTTGTGGAGAAAGATATGCCATCTGGAACACAAACTGTTTAACCCAACGCCTGTTTTTTAATCTGTTAAAAAATAGGAATTGACAGAAAATTATGGATGAACAAGAATTAGAAAAATAAAAGCTTATTATATATGGTTGCATACATCTCTCTCTCAGCTTTCCAAATTGACCAACCACACTCAAATCAGAATTTTGTAGAGAGAGATATACCCTTTAGAGTACAAACTGTCCATACCCAACGCCTATTTTTTAATCCGTTAAAAAATAGGCGTTAACAGGAAAATAGGCATATAGATAAACAAGCGTTAGACAAGTACAAGCTTATTATATATGGTTGAAAATATCTCTCTCTCAGCTTTCCAAATTGACTAACCATACTCAAATCATAATTTTAAAGAGAGAGATATGCCCTCCAGAGTACAAACTGTCCAAACCCAACGCCTACTTTTTTATGAATTAAAAAATAGGTGTCAGTTTAAAAAATAGCCATTAGGAAAGTATAGGTTTATCATATATGGTTGAAAAGATCTCTCGCTCAGATTTTCAAATTGACTGACCACGTTCAATTTAGAATTTTGTGGAGAGAGATATGCCTTTTAGAGTACAGAGTGTTCAAACCCAACACCTAATTTTTAATCAGTTAAAATTCAGATGTTGACAAGAAATGTAGGCATTGGAGAAATTCAGGTGTTGAGATCTGGGACCCACCCCAGTGAACTTTGACCTTCTCTAAAGCCTATACACAAGAAACTAACATCTTGGAATTTATCCACGTGCTTAGGCACCTCTATGGGTCCTATTTTCAAGCGTCAAGATGACTTTCAGGTGTTAGGCTTGTAAAAGTCAAATGAAACCCAACTTCAAACCAATCCCTTCCATAGACGTAATCTAGGAATCCCTTCATTACAAGTACCTCTTTCAACTTTCCCAATTATAGTAGTACGGTTGATTATACACTTATAATTTTCAAATGTATTAGATACCCGAACTTTACCTAGGAGACAACGCTTAAGTCGTGGCTGCTACGTCAGTATGATCAAGTCGAGTCAACTTACCCTTTCACTACATTTCAACCTATCCCGACCTTTTACGGTCTTCACCTTACCTTAGGGTCATGTCACAATGGTTCGTGACCTAAAGACCGTGAGACTTGGTCATAGCCCGATTAGATTCTTAAAACCATGCACATTGGTAAAACATAGTCCTGACCCCCATTTAGCTAACTTGTCTACATTTTGCAGCAGCACGGAGTACTCTGTAAGTATATAAATAATCTAAAATAAATCTACCCTACATCACTCTCACAATCAGATGTACCTAACTATCGAGATTGGCACACATAATAAACCCCTAGAACTACATATAGTTTGATCCCGACAAAACCTTAGGATTACACTGAATCATATAAGATCAGGTATGTAGGCAACTTAGGACTATGTCTCAGGTGCAACTGTAATGATCACACCACCGGGGTGGTCCAGACCAATAACTTTACATTTAACAAAGCATGAACTTTAACATAATTTAAAACATGTATGAATGAGAGAAGCCGCCCTAAAAGATGGGTATTTGGAGTGCCTAACACCTTTCCCAAATGCAACTAAACAACTTACCCTTAATCTTAGGAACTCAGACTAGTACTAAGAGTCAAACCCCTAGACCTACGGGTCTAGACTTCTCTTCACCCAAAGACGAGAATCGATGTCCAACTCCATCGGTTAACCCCGAGTTGGTAGCAACTCTAAGAAAAGCTTAACCCTCCTATAAAAGGGTTAACGGCCTTTCATGTACCGACATCACGAGTTAAAGAGTGGGCTCAAAAACCACAGGTGGGCGGGGGAATCCGAACCCCTCCCGAATGCCGATGTCCACACACCCGAGCCTTGTTAGATTGATCTAGTAAGTAGCGGATCGATCTGCTAAGTGTGGATTGATCCAACACCCCTTGGATTGATTTGGTTCCCCTATTTTTTTGCCATTTTGCCTTGAACCTACTCCCAAACACTTGGGACGTTATTGTAGGTGGCATGAGTTGGTCTATTAGGCCATATACAAATCTTTTATTTGTTTTAGCCTATGTCTATCATTATATATACCTTTACAAACCTTTATTGAGCTTGATGAAGCTTGAGTCTTCAAGTCTTTGGACCTTGACAACTTGGAAATGGATCTATCTTTGGCTTCAAGTGCTTGGAGCTTGTTTTCCTTCTTAGAGCCCAAGGGCACTTGATGATTATAGACATGACTAAGATATGTAATGTGCTCATGCTATGCATAATCTACCACTTCATGTATTTCATAATCTATGGAATTGATAATTTACATTAACAATCTTGCCCTTTGGTAATTCCATTACAAAACATAATGAAATACACGGATGAAGTACAATAAATGTATGCAATGAATTTATAGACTCCATGAAAATGCAAGAGTTATACATTTACACAAATAAGACTAAATGATGTGTCTTGAAATCTTAAACTCTTGAACTCCCCCTTGATGTGTGCTTGGGCTTTTAGTTCAAGTTCTTTGCTTAGATGCTTGGTCTCACAACCTAAAATCACATTTGACACAATACATTTCTCAGGCCAATAATGATAAAGTCAAATGGATAAATAATATACATTCAAGTAAGCACGCAAGCATAAGTGAGATGCAATAAGAATGATGTGTACATTAGTTCATTGCATTAAAAAATTTATGTTTAAATTTTTGAATTAGCTCCCCCTAATGCATTACTCACCCTATTTCAATGCACATATTGCATTACACGCTCAATATCGATCTCTCAATATCCATGTTATCTGTGATATTTTCTCCACCTTTTTTCATGAGACTGGCAAATGTGAAACATAGATAGCTTGATAGTAAACAAAAAGGTAGTTTGCATTCATATATAAAACTTTGTAAGTACATAGAGGGTTACAAAATATGAGAGAAATACAAAAATAATAGCACTCAGCCTCACACACTAAGCCTCATCCTCATCCTCATCCTCGTCACTTTGTGTTCGTAGATCGAGTGGGACACTAGGCTATTGAGGGAGCTGGGGAGCCATAGTACGCTTCAATCTCTCAACCCTAAGCTCAATACTATTGATCTTGGCCGCCATCTTCTCCAGGTGGCCAATGACTCTGCTAGACAACTCCTTGAGACCGGCCAAGGTCTCTTGCACATATGTAGGAACTAGAGGTTCTCCCTATGGGGAAACTAGAGGTGGAGGTGGAGCATTTGTCTCTACTACTGGTGGTGGAGGCAGAGCCATTGGTGGGACCTCTGTGTACATAGGAGGTGGTGGTATTGACATGGCTAGAGTGGTGGAAGCTCCAACCTCAGAAGAAGTCTTCTACTTCTTCGAGTGTGTGCCCTCTCAATTCATTCGCCGAATAATTGATTGGTCTATCTCGGCAGCCTCCTTTAAGGTGGTGGCATCCTTGGAAAAGGATACTCTACACACCTCTAATAGATGTGTAATCATCACACCATAAGGTAGCAAGTGGGAGGCACTGGGGTTGCGGACCTCTGAAATGATAACGTGGCATATGATGGCAGTGATATCTACCTACTTCTTGGTAAGGAGGGAATAGATGCCATGCACCATTGAGTTGGGCATGTCATTTTGTATGTCATAAGAAATAGATTGTAGGTGAAGATCAAATTGAGTAGTCTTACCTTGAGTAAGCACTCAATGGCCTGAAGCTTCCCGAACCATGTCGTGCCCTCACGACCAAAGACCTCAGAAATTGTGGCCTCATCGAGATCCCCAGGAGGGAATGGAACTACCTAGCCAGTGGGCCTGTCTATCCCTAGGAGGGTGGATAGAGCACTAGGGTCTAAATCCATCTAAACACCGTAGACCTTGGTGTGGAAGATGAGTGTGTCGAGGTTGGAATCATGGATGTTCGACCAAAATACCCACATAGCCTCTCCTTGGACCTCTCCCTTGATGGTCATCAAGACCTCCCATCCTCCATGAATGAGCTCATATCCTATGATCGTGTTGAAGAGGGTCTTGGAGTCAATGTGGCATTCCATGGATATAGGTGTCTTTGAAAAATAGTGATTGTATTTGGAGAGGTATGTAGCATTAAGAAATGGCCCAAAATTGACTAGAGGCGGGCGCATAGGCTTTTGTACCAGTAGCTTGGAAGGAGTTGCACCTTTCCCTTTGACAACATTCTTCTTTGGTGAAGTCATTGGAATGGATTGAGGAAGAGATTTGAGAGAGAAATACTCAAGGTAAACACAAGGGAGGAGAATGAGAAAGAAATGAAGGTTTTTCCTTTTTAAGCTCACTAACAGTTTGTTTCTCGCTAGAACCGTCGTGTTGGATCTATCCGGCTGTGCCGGATGGATCCAGGTAGATTGATCTAGGGGAAATCCAGATGTGCACAAATTTGCCTCCATTGACCAATTTTGTGAAAAAATTTCCCATCTACTTCATCATTCCTTAATGATCAAATCTCACACATCCCAATTGCACTCCTCAAGTGCATGGACATTTTCAAATCAAGTGGCTTTGTGAATATATCGGTCAATTAACTCTCAGTTTCAACAAACTCAAGAGCAATCACTTCTGATATCTATATGTTTAGTGTGAGAGTGTTGAACAAGGTTCTTTGAGATTTGAATAGCACTCTTGTTGTCTACGTGATTGCTTAAGACCATAGTCTTTCATCATTTGCTTCATCCATAGAAGCTGGGTGCATCCACTACTTACCGCAATGTATTTGGCCTCAACAGTTGACAAAGATATCGAGTTTTGCTTCTTGCTATGCCAAAATACTAGGCAAATTTTGACATAAAAGCACCCTCCACTTGTGCTTTTCTGTCATCTACATTTTTGGCCCAATGAATGCATTAAATGCCATTAATGAGCTAAAATCATAAAGTTTTAGCTCATTAATGTGCATTAATTGCTTATGATATTTTTGAACCCTTACTATGCCCTCCACTTCGGTGAGCTCCTGGACTTAGAACATAGCAAACTTAGTGTCTATTTTTGAGGTCGTGGATATTCTCATCGCAATGGGCCAGTCAGAACCAAATTACAATTAGGGCAAGGGGTAAAATTAGGGTTTTACTAGTCTGAAAAGCTCTCAAATGGATTTTGGCAGGACAAGATAGTACAGTTGATCCTATAAATCCTCATATGAAAGATGGCCCTCGATCCAGGTGAGCCATAGCCACTGACTATGCTAAATTACAGTACCCAAGCAAGAAACTGCGCTAAAGATACCCTTTTGAGCACTAGAGAATTGTTAATTGGGGATGCTCCTGTATTTTCTATAGATCTCTACTATAGGCCATGTTTGGGGGATTTGAGGCTTAAGGACTCTCAGGGCTACGGGAACTGACAGATTGACCACTGGATTCCCAAACAGTTACCAGAGGACTTTCAAAGCAAGGTCACTTGGAGAAATAGAGCTTCTGTAGTTGCCTGAAGGATGGTGAGATTGAACTGTCAATCATTCTCTAATTCTTATGTTTGTCAAATAATCTTTTGAGGACTAGGGTGAAACTGAGAAAATGGGTCTGATCTCGCTACATTCTAAGTCCGAGAGAATTTCTGAGGGCATTCTGCATACCAAATACAGACATAACGTGCTTTATTATGGATTGAGCATAAATGATGGTTATGGATACAAGGTTTCTATAATCCAGTGAAACTTTGATACTCTGGAGGTCTTGGAATTACTGTGGAATAGTTGATAATAGACTGAATTTATGAGTTTGGGTGAATTCCTGGGAGTCGGTTGAGTCCTTGATTTTTACCCTAATTTGTCGCTCTTTATAGAGTAATTGAGGGAATCTGAGTAGATAAGTCCCATGAAAGCTCGTGCTCCTTAAATGATTTTTTAAAGGCCTCACAATTTTGGAGAGATGGACACCCATTATTCCTGATTTGGACCTCCAAGGAACATGTTGGCTCCATATGAGTGAAATGAAGCTAAATAGCTTTTTAACCCCTTGGGGAAGATTTGATATTTCACAAGGGTTTGAGATTTTGAATTCCCTTTCTCATACTTGAAGATTTGAAGCTAAGGCTGGGACCGAGATACGACAATTGAGCTTTCTGGATTCAAAGATCAGGTGAATCTTTGAGAGCTTTTTCAAGGGTCATTTCTTGATCAAGGTTATCATGAGTTGAGAAATTGGTTGTTGTTAGTCTCTAGCAATGTCTGTTTTGTGATGGGTTTCTCTGAATTGGGAGAAGTAGGGATGTATAGAATTTGACATTACACCATTCAGGTAACGGGAAAAGCTTCGGGGATCCTTTGAGGGTCCAGGGTAAACCCTGGGAGGTGAAAAGGGTAAAATGATAATTTTTGGCCCTTGGGTCAAAAAATGTGAAAATGAGGATTCTTCTCCTGTGATGCTTCATGACAAGAAAGCTTATATAGGTAGGAGAAATTCGGTGATCTGAGTAGTAGATAGTGAGTTTTGGGCTTTTGAAGGTAAAAGGGAAAAATGGTAATTTTTCCTCTTGTGATGCTTTGCTAAGGGAAGACTTATAGAGGTGGGAAAAATTGTAGATCACATGGATAGAGCTCTTAAAATGTGGACCCTCAAAGTCTTGTTGATGTTTTTGCAAGAGTTACGGTTTAACTTAAAATGGTGTATTTGGGCTGTAGTGAGGTGATTTGACTGGTTCATTTATGACTGAAATATCCAAAAAGACTTTTTAGGGAATGCGTAACCTTCTAGAGTCCAGGTTTTCTCTTCCTAAACCAAGGGTGCTTAGAGTCTTGATGCCTAAATGTTGTTATGCTGCTCTTATACTATTAACTGACCCAAGTCAAATTTTGGGTGCTAACAGCATGGCCCATCATGCCCCGTCATCACCATGCACAGCATTAGGACCAGTAGAAGGCCCTCTGTCGTCCTCAAGAATGAATCTGGAGAAGTCCAACTCTGGGAAGGCCTAAGTAGCAATCCGGTGAAAGGCTTCGAAGCCACTTAGGTAGTACTCAACCCTATTCACCTCACATTCAGAAGAAATGTAAGATAGCACAACTGCCTCGACAATAGCTACAGCCTCCTCATTCGACCTCTCCTACAAGTCTTCCAAAGCCTTCTAAAGACCTTCCTTATCTTCCTCTGTCGCACCCATGGCCTCGAAGAACCTTCCTTTAGTCTCGGCCACCTTCTCTGTCAAGGCTGAGTTATGGATCTCAACTTCATGGAGCCTCTTCCTCATTGTACTGAGAAAGTGCTCAGATGCTGGGAGCATGCGAGCAAAATGGTCATAACCTACAAAAACATTGGTGATGGATTAGGTGAAGAAATAAAAAGGAAAGGATTGAAAAGGCCGAATGTTACATGGATCACATTGTGAAGCAACTTTCTGAACAGGGCACCAGACCGGGTGTCCTCAAGGCACTCAATATCACCTTAACTAATAGCCTAGGTTAGCCTTTGGGCTACCATCTTGAGATTGTTGAGTAGAGAGTCAACTTAGGGCTCCTCTCCCCTCTCAGATTGACATGTTGGGCAAAAAGGTGGTAGGTCTTCAACAGGACCCTCCAAGGAAGGAACGGCCCCTACCGGCGCCCTAGTCAGTGCTCTAACCATTAGGCCAGTCACAGCTTGGTTGCTCCGAGGAGCCTGGCCAGTTTGACTCGATGAGCCCCTGGCCTCCCAAGCGACTCCTAAGAGGCTCAATCGGGCCCTTTTAGTTAGGCCACCAAAAGGTTCCTCATTGGGCCTCTTGGACCGAGCCCTATCTAGAGCATCTTTGTTCAACTTGGATGTCATCTCTAAAAAGAAAAGAGAACAAAGGAAATATATAAAATATATGCACAAGAGAAAGAGTGAGAATACAAGCAACAAAGGGAAGACCTCCTCTAAAAGGGTGAAGGCCTCAGAAAAAGGCTAAGGACCAAGAAGGTAGGCACTCAAGGAGTTAGGAGTGACTAAAGTAGAGAAAACATGAACAGGGTGGCATATGACTTGGCACACCCAAGAACAATGAGAGGCTGACAAGAAGTGCTCAGCCAGAACTGCGACCAAAAGAAAAATGAGTCAACAAAGCGCTACCATAGGCCATGATGGATGGTAGCAAAAGAAACTCACCCGAATGCTTTAGAGCACCCCATAATCTAGAGAGCCGAGTAGTAGTGGCCACCAAATCCTCCCATGGGAAAGTCTCCCATCCAACACTCGAAACAAAGAAAATTTTCCTCTCTTATCCTTTATTGGAAGAGGGAATACACGTGATAAGTTTCGTGGTTAGGTCTCGGCTAGTAAAAAACTATCAGCTGAGGTCTTGCTCCTTAACTGGTAGTAGAACAGGAACTCATTGATGGTTAAGTGGTCCAACCCACAAGTCGGCCACAAGACTATATAGCCAGAAAGGATTTGCCACGCGTTGGGTATGAGCTGACCCAGGGTAGGACCTAAACAACCAAGTAGTTAGCGGATAAAAAATGGGACCAAGAAATCGAAACCAGCATTAAAGGTCTGCTTGAAAAGGATGATCTCCATAAGGAAGCTACAAGCTCACTCATTGGGTTGTATGATTGGTAGGGCAACTCCTTTTAGTACTTGGTACATCCTCTAGATCAGATATAATTGAGAAGGCAACATGTTTGAAGAGAAGTCTGGAACAGTGAAACCAGGCCGAGTTATGGTTAAAGCTAAGGACTCGCTCGGTCGATCGGGTTAGGTTCAATTGGGTCAGTCCGAACCTAACCAGGACCGATATGTTCCTCCAAATCTGAAGAATCCATTTAACTTGAAAGGCCTAACACGAAGCAAAGGTCAAATAAAGGAGCCACCGAAAAAATTGGAACCAAAAATGCTAGCAAGAAATAGCAACACCCGACAAACAACAAACTTCTAAGGCACTCCCAAGAAACCAAAAATTTGGAAAATTAGAAAAAATAAAAAAGAGAGAACCGTGGGGAACTTACCTATAATTAGATTTCTGGTATAATGGCAACAGATGACAAGTCTACCCAAAGAAAGTTGTCGGAGCCAGCGATGAAAGTCAAATAGACTTAACTAAGAGAAGCATAATCAGGCAATAGAACATGAAGAAAGGAAGCATTCAAAGGAACTTGAAATAAAGGAAGTCACACTTGTCGATAGCCTTTTACAGAATCCACCATGCTACCCAACCATTGAATTAAGGGGTTGAGAGGGAATTTCTACCCTTCCATTGGAATGCGTACGATCGGGAGGCAAAAATACAAGGGGTAACTATCATGGAACTAGTGGCACAATAAATGTGTCCCTCCGCTTCTCGAGATAAAGCAACCACCAAAGACCAAACAATGTCTGCAGCTCTCCATTCTAACTCGAGCCTCGATTCAAAATTCCCTTCATCATACTAGCTCTAGACTTATGCATTGATATGATCTACTCAGATCATTTAGGGTGAGTCAATCTCCACAGAGGAGCTACTCTAACCTAAAGGATCCAGACACTAATCTTAACAAGACTAGCCTTGCAAACAGGTCGATGTTCTCTAACAGGACTGATCAGTGTAATTAGTCTGATCAATAAAGGAGACCAAAACTACTCAGCATCATAGGCCTAATCAGGGTATGAGCAGCGAAGACTAAAATGCATAGTGAAGTAGATAAGGATCAAATCCAATTCATAAGATCCTTTAAGAGATACTCATTGCTGATAATGCCAGAAGGTAAATCCCAAACAATTAGTAGATGATCAAGAAACATTATATTCACGATAGCTATAGGATCACAAGGAAATCTTGAGAAGAATGTTCAATCCCCTTCTATAAAAGGAGGCACAGGACTATAAAGGCATGAGGAAAAAAAACCTAAACACTGGTGATTATTTTCATTACTCTAAAAGTTGACTTTGGCATTGGAGGAACTTGGGACAGCACCAGACCGATGACCTCCTTCAAGTTCTACTCCCTGTTTTGTGTTGTAGGAGTGCTCCGAGGACTGGTTCGTTGTGCAATCATCTGAGGAGCATATTCTGTGCACCATCATATTACAATCCATTAAACCAAAAATAATCATAATCCATCATAAAATTAATAAATCATCAACTAAGAAAATCTATCTCAAAATGAAGTCTAAAACAAATAACTGAATTAAATGACATAAAGTCTTAGATCTTTGAAATAAACTAAACTAAAACATATTCTTCAGCACCACTCTATGAATCCACAGTACAGAATTATCTTATCTCCTCATTATCTGAAAAGCATGGTGTCAACTCTAAGCGTGACTGACTTTGCAAGTAAGCATAAATACTGAACATGCAAAAGTATTTGGGTCAATGTGAGCATGAATAATTTTCATATAACATGACAAAACTTATTTTTTTGATAACAACTAACTTTCTTATGGATACATGCTAAAAATAATGCTTTCTAATCCTAAATAGAATAAAAAATGAATCAAGATTGAAATCGAAAAGCAGAACTAAATGGAATTAAAATACGTAAACTAAATGATGAACTGAAATCTAAATACTGAACACATGATTGAAGTGAAACATATATCTTAACTAAAACATATAACTGAACTGAGACATATAACTGAACTAAAACATATAACTGAACTGACATATAACTGAATTGAGACAAATAACTGAACTAAAACATATAACTGACCTGAAATGTATAATTGAACTGAAACATAAATTTGAGACCATCTGAAGAAAAAAAAATATATTTGAAATCCTTCACACGTGTAGACATTAGATAATTGAATCATATAATGGAAATCTCCCACACGTGTTGTAAGCTAGATAACATGTAACAAAACAAAATAACTGAAACCAACTGAAACAAATACCTGAAATCTTTCACACATGTTGTGAGCTAGACATTAGGTAACATAATCATATACCAAAAATCCCTCACACGTGTTGTGAGATAGATAATAGGTAATAGAACAGAAACAGACCCATCTACAATCTGATGGTAGGATACCACTATCTCATCCCTAGTGAGAAGGATTAAATAAATTTGTCTATTGATGTAACCCAACGACGAGGGGACCTGATCATATCTATTAAAACCCAATGAGGAGGGCTCCATTAAACTTTACTCTTTGATAACAAAGGGGTGTCATAACATAACAGATATCAAAACATGTAATCTTTCAACATAAATAAATATTCCACATTGAAACTAAGAGGTATCAATGCAGAATAAATCGAATCTTCAAAATAGGACTATAATCATTCTAACAAATAATATTCCTTTAAAGAAAAACAAAAAACAAGAGGATCCGACCCACTTAAAACGCATGGCTTTACCAATTCATTCATTTAAATCCTTTAAACAATCTTTAAAAATAGAATTTTAGCGAAAAGCCCTTTGTAAACTCATTCAGAAAACAAATTATAATTTAGTTTACAATTATATCAAGAAAACCTTTACCAAATAATCATTCTTATGCAAAATATGGAATAAAACAAGAATCTAATGGTTAAAATAGAGCATGATGTTGCAAAAGCATAATATCCTTTGTCGAAGTCATTCTAAAAACCTAAATCAATCAACAATGAGGTAGAACATTCATAGTGTTTTGAAAAACGAAATTCATAACCTTCTAAGAACCAAAATAGATCAAAAACAAATATACTCTCTAGGTTTATTCACAAAACATATTATTCTTTGTAAAAACTTTGGTTCTAAGAACCTAAATAAACCAAGAATCAAGTAAAACATACATGGATGCTTGCAAAACATAAATCAAACATTCTAAGAACTTAAGATAGTTTAAAAATAATGTAAAGTATCTATGTTTACTTACAAAACATGCTTTTATTTTGCAAAACCATGGTTTTAAGAACCTAGGTAAATCAAAACCTAGAGAAAACATAGGTGGATGCTTGCAAATACAAGAATCAAACTTTCTAAGAACCTAAGATAGTTCAAAAACAATGTAAAGTATTTATGTTTACTTATTTGTTATAGAAATTTTTAAATCTTCAAGGTTCTATTCGATCTTCTTACCTTTTGTAAATTTTCTTCTCCAAAATTGCCAAACTTGCAAAAAAAAAATTCAAAAGATCCTCCCTTCCATGAATTTCTATGTTTATATAGGCCTAAATAGCAACCATATTCCCTAATTTCATGTTTAAATAGGTCTATAGTGAAAAATCCCTTAAAATATCAACAAAAAAAAAAAGATTTTTGGGGTTGTACAGAATTTTCTGCTTTCATGACGTCATGCTACGTAGAATTTTTTAGCATAGACACCTTGTCAGAAAATGGTCATAACTTTCTCTAGAAAACTCAAAATTGATCAGTGTTTGTTAAGTTTGAAAGTAAACTGCAAGATCTTTCCAATGGTGTATCCCTTGTTAGATAATTCATTAGGAGTTGATACAAGTTTAAATTTAAAGTTATCCTAATTCTGTTGACTCAAACCATACTAGTTAACGTAGACACTTGGTGAAAAATTTGTCATAAGTACTTCTAGGAAACTCCAATTTGCCCATCGTTTGATGCATTGGAAAGTAAAATCATAAATAACTCCAATGATATATGGATTGTAGGGTAATTACTATGGGATTGATATAGGTTTACTTATGAAGTACCCTAAATCTGATGTCTGGGATAGCTTTAGAACATGTCAAGTCCATGACTTATTTTTTACCTTCTTTTCCCTTCCATGTTAAATTCAACCTCCTCATCACCTATATGCTTCAAAATGTTACTAATAAACTTAAAATAAAAAAATAACTTTACTCAAAATATGAAGTCATTGAATGTGCATTTAAATCCTACTAAGTGTATGTAAAACATGTGTGGAGTGTTATAGTGCATCCCAAGAAACCCTACAACATACTGCGGGTCAAACCCCAAATAAACCGCCCCCAAAATGGTTACGGTTGTCAAACCAAATTTGGTCATTCAGGGTCATTCTTTGGATGGCATAAACAAGTTATGCTTTGGGTTGCTTTCATGTTGAATTCTAGATTATATCTCAACAAATTTCCACCATGGCCTTAATTCTACCAAACCACTTGAATAAAGATCTTCATCATCTTCTCCACTAAAAATCATATAAGGTACAAATAAATTCTCTACAAATAATCAAGTCCAAGCAATCCTTGAACTCAATCACCAAAACCTATTTTTGACATATTTGATGAATTTTCAACATGCAACAATGTCTTCAAAATCATAATTGTATAATTCATCTATTTGCAAAATAATTTTCAAATTCCAAGGAGGAATGTTACATGAATTGATGGTGAAAATGTATAGAATGTCATAAGAACAAAATGTGAAAGGATCATCAGCCATATTGCTTTCTATAAATAATGAGAGAAAAATATCACGTCAAAAGACTACGACGATTGTAGAAGAAAAGGGCTATAAAATCAATGGGGACCTCTATTATATGAGATGTGTTAGGAGGTGATAAGACGAAGCAACTTTTTTTCTAAATTAGAACTCTAAAGTAGATAACAAATCTCAAAAGACCACCACGATTGCATAAAGAAAGGGGGTGTCTAAATCAATGTGGACCTTTACAAAATGGATGTAACTAGTATGGAAACCAAACGGATGAAATAAATCTTAGTTTAATCAGAAATCAAAATAGATTAAAAATAATATTAATGTAAGTTTTTATGGTTTAAATAAATATTTATATTTTGACATTTTTTTAAGATGATAATAAGAGTAAACTACCCATATCACCTTATTTAATGTATGCCCCTCTTCGTCTTTAACCCAAAGCACATTGTCTGAGTCTTCTCCAAAGAGTAGCTATCATTTGTTTGTCAACTTACTCTCCAAAGAGGACCTATCAAGAGGGTGGTATGGGAGTCTAAGGATGATAAAGTACCAAGGTTAGATGGTTTATTAATAAGGGGTTTTGGGAGATGGTGAAAGATGATCTTCTAAAGTAATGGAAATTTGTTTTGCTTTGATTCTAAAATCAGAGGGAGAAAATCATGTCATGGGTTTCCGACCAATTAGCATTATATGTAGTGCTTAAAAATCAACTTTGAAGCCTTAGCAGGTAGATTAGAATGGGTTCTTAGCTCATAATCTCTCAATCTTAAGGAGTTTTTATAAGGATTGAGTAATCCTAGATGATATGCTCTAATGAATGCATCAATTCAAAGCTCAAGGCAAGGGAGATCGAAAGGGATTATTTGAAAATTAGATATGACAATGGCATATTACCAAGAGAATTAGAATTTTCTTGATTGCACGTTCAGGAGGATAAGTTTTGGGGTCAAGTGGCAGTCATGACTGTAAATTATATTATGGAACATCTTTCTCTGTTTTACTTAATGCAATGCCAACGAATACTTTTAGAAATGATTTTTGCAAAAAGGGGCACAGAGTTTACCAAAATAGCAGAAAAATCAAGTACACCAAAGTATTAAGGAAAAAATAAATTTGAAGGGTAAAATAATATATATAAAATATTGGATAGTTGTATAACAAGATTTCCAATTTTTCATTGTACCTTTATATGGAATTTACTATATGATAAGATTCAACTTTAATTGGAGTATGGTATAGTAAGATTTCAGCTTTAAATGGATTAGTGCGTTAAAAGATTTCAACTTTAAATGGATTAGTGCATTATAAAAATTACGCCTTATTTGGATGCTCCAATTAAGAAGGAAATTTTCCAAATTGGAACACAATCAATTACAAAAATCTCTATAAACTATTGGGTTAGAAAGCCATACATGGGTGTGTATTTCAAAGGTGAACCAGTGTTGAGATAATGATGAGGAGAACATAAAGGTAACCATGGGGATGCTAAGGACATATAGAAAGCTATCTGAGACACTAACCCTTAACTGAAAGCATTGTAGCTCATCTTTCTTACTTAACTTTGCGAAATCCATGGAGTAGCGTGGCATACTGTCAACCCATCAAGCAACCACCAATTCACTCATGTTGTTAAGAAAACCCAGAATTATTGGAAAATATTACTGAAATGGAGCAATGTTTGCTTTAGTGACCAAGACACCCCTTCTCCTACTCCATCGATTAATTTGCTTCCATTGATTCCTAATTTTCTTAGTAACACAAATAAATCATTGGTTGCTTAATGGGTTGGTGTCATGTCATGCTGCATTTTATCCCTTATGGATTTCTCAATTTTAAAACATTATGATAAGCTATTGTGCTTTTGGTTCGCAATCAAAGTCCTTCTAGCTTTTTGTATCTTGATGGAAACTTTGCACTCACCTTCCTATTCTCTTCCGCGATTGTCTGAACACTAGTTCACCTCCAATGGCTCAAGAGGAACAATATATCATTCTAAAACTATGCGGAACAAATACACATGCTTTCCACAAGAACTAAAGAAAAGTGTTTGAGCTCTCTCCAACAAAAATTTTCAGTCCAAAAGGATGAGAGAATTGAGAGAGAGTTGGGGGAATATCATTTTGAATGATGTAATTACAATGTATTCTTTTTTTTATTTCTGGTTTTTTAGATATTTTGGCCCAAGTTATATGTCTCTCTTTTATTGTTTGTACAGCTATAATCTAGCTTTTATGTTCTCCTTTGAAGGTTTATCAACCCTATTTAGAAAAAAAAATCATTTTATGTTTAAAAAATAATAATACAATAATATATATATAGTGTGTTGCGACAAAAGGGATCAGATACGAGTTTGTGGCATTGTGAATCAAAATGAGAAAATAGCAAATGCAAAAGAACAATCACACAAATAAAAGATTTACATGGTTAGGGAAGATTGCCTACATCCATGGGAGGTGACTTTCAATAACATCCCCTAAAACAGAGATTACTAAATATAAAAGGCTTTCTCAAAACCCAAATAACGAAACCCTAGATAACACTCCAAAAATTTCTCTATCACACTCACACAACCTGTAAACAACACTGTTTATAGTGGTGTTCATCCCAAGAAACCCTACAACATACTGTGGGTTAAACCCCAAATATACCTCCCCCCAAAATGGTTACAATTATTGGACAAAATTGGGTCATTCGCAGTTGCTCTCAGGTTGCTCTTCAGGTCGGTTTTGGGTTGAATTTGAGACAATATCTCGACAAATTTCCACCATGTTCTGAATTCTACCAAACCACTTGAACAAAAATCTTCATCATCTTCTACACTAAAACTACATAGGATGAAAAATCAATTCTTCTGCAAACTGATCAATTCCAAGTAATCATTGAACTTAAACACCAAAATTGACTTTGTCGACATATTTGCTAAATTTTCAACACTCAATTCACAAGCAACAATGTCTTCAAAACTGTGAATGTGTAATTAATCTATTTGCAAAACAATTTCCAAATTCTACTAAGGAATGATTCATGAATTGATGATGAAAATGTATAGAACATCTCAAGAACAAAAAGTGAAAGAATCAGCAGCCATATTGTTTTCCGTAAATGATGAGAGAAAAAGATCACGTCCAAAGACTATGACGATTGTAGAAGAAAAGGGATTTATGATCAACGGGGACCTTTATGATATGAGATGTGTTAGGAAGTGATAAGAGGAACGAAACTTTTTTCTAAAATAAAACTCAAAAATAGATAACAAATCTCGAAAGACCACCACAATTGCATGAGAAAAGGGGGAGTCAAGATCAATGTGTACCTTTTACAAAATGAGTGTAAAGAGTATAGAAAGAAATAAGATGAAATAAATCTATGTTTAACCAAAACTCAAAATAGATTAAAAATAATAATAATGGAAGGTTTTATTGTTTAAAAAAATATGTAGAGTTTGACTTTTTTTACGATGATAATTAGAGTAAACTACCCATATCACCTCTCTTCATCTTTTAAACAAAGCATGCTGTCCGAGTCTTCTCCGAAGAGTAGCTTTCTTTTTTTCTTTTTTTTGTCTACTTACTCTCCAAAGAGCACCTATCAAGAGGGTGGTATGGGAGTTTGAGGATGATAAAATTCCAAGGCTTGATGGTTTATTAATAAGCTGTGTTAGGAGTTGGTGAAAGACGATCTTATAAAGTAATGCAAATTGTTTTGCTTTGATTCCGAAATCGAAGGGAGAAAAATTTGTCATGGATTTCAGACCAATTAGCATTGTAGGTAGTGCTTAAAAATCATCTCTGAAGCCTTAATAGGTGGATTGGAATGGGTTCTTAGCTCCTAATCTCTCAAGCTTAAGGAGCTTTTATAAAGATTGGGTAATCCTAGTTGATGTATCATGACCCAGATTGACAAGCCGTGGTTCAAGCCCGAATCCAGATCCATGACAATGGATGACACACACCGAACCCGTATCTTGTAGTGGATAGATTCCATTTTCGGAGTGTGACACTTATTTTCTTGTCACTTCTCATATAAATTTAATACTTTTTTTCTTTTTGTTCATTTAAATTTATCTATCCATTCAACAATTGCAACAGAATAATACTAATAATGTGTACAAACTATCCACAATCATCTAAAACATTGGATTTCCCATTCATATACCAATTAGCATGTCAAGTGCAGCAGAATAGATGATAACATAAATCCATAACCAAGTGCAGTGGAAGTATATCGTAACCATGACTAATTTATCAAAAGTGAGTACTTGTCCATATCCATAAAAAGGCTTTCAAAAGCCAATAATACAATCCCAAGTGAAATAAAATGTAAACATCTTTGTTCTAAAGTTCAACTAAAACTAAAAAAAAAGAAAAAAGGAAGAACATCTAGTCGGAACGCCCAATCGAACAACTTACATTACCGCATCCTAAGCAGCTCCTAAGGTAACCTATCTTCCAAATCTTCGTTGTAAGGTGGTGTCAATTGGGGTAAGCTTGATGGGCTTAGTGAAACCACACAAATGAGGCCAAAGAAAATAACTATAGCCAATAGGATGAATCAAGGTAGAGTAAGGACTCAAAGTATGCATGTGAGTGCATCAAAAATGCTAAACATGTATCTTTGCTATGATTCGTGTATGCATATGCCACAAGATACCATATGAGTATCCAAAGTGAACCAATCCGAATCATGCATATGCTACATAACATAAGCCAAATGTCAAGTACTATATGTAGGGGTGGGCATGGGCCGGGCTGGCCCGAGCCCTGCCCGCAAATTGGCCCGAAAAAGCCCGGCCCGAGGCCCGCACTATTATTGAGGGCAGGGCTTGGCTTGCCTTAACCCGGCCCGAAGCCTAAACTTTTACATACATAATATATATGTATTATATATAATATACTAATTATTTTAGAATTATCAATAATATATATCTTAGTTCATAAAAATGGTTTTTTACAATAAGTATTGGGTGAGATCGTATGTAACTATTGTAATTTGAATCTATTGTAGACTCGTAGTTGAGGTGGTTTTTGTCTTGGTTTTTCCATCTTTAGAAGACTGTCGGAATGAGGTAAGAAGCTCAATTTAGTTTATGCATATTCTCGTTAGATTTCGGTTTTGGTGGAGGTGGAGTTGTAGGCCATTAATGGTGTGGCTAAGCCATCTCCATTCACTTTTGTCCAAGGGAATAACTCTAGTGTAGGTATAAACAAAGGCATCTCCATTCACTTAGAGTCATTCCCCTGTTGTCTTCAACTAAAGACACCAACATCTCTCCATTATCCCTCACAACACCTATAGAAACAGCCCACATATTAATCCCATTTACTCCCTGTATTCCCCATTACTACTTCTAAATTAACCCCTATCAAACACTATTCTGATCCATATTCCCCATGCCACATCATCATTTAATCAAGTCCTAAACCAACCCCATCAGCATTCTTTTTGTCCACTTCTACTATTACAACAATGGGGAGTGAGGTATGATCATGCTAAGGCATTGTTTTGATTTTTGAAGGGTGTGAAAATTGTTGTGAAGAAGGGGGAGCTGAGGTTGATGTAGCTTCTTGGTGAGATCGTATGTAACCATGCTAGAGTTCAAAGGTACCACTCACACTTGCATCCAATAAACACTTCTTAGCTTATAATGGAATGAAGAACTGTATGTTAAAGGCTATGGATTGGGAAAAAGTAAATAAAATAAGAACAATGGAAAATTAAGTTCAACTTAGTTTTTTTGACTTCTTCTTCTTCTTTTTCCTTTTTTTTTTATGTTTAATGCTTTCATGTTTACTCTAACATGTATAATGTTGGTTGGTTTCTCCATATTTATTTGATATAGAACACTTAAATATAATTTTTGAGAGTTTCATCTATGCTTTTCAAGATATGTCTTTGACATGAGATATATAGGATAGGAAAATTAACTCTATTGTTTTATTTTTATATATTTTATTTTTCCTTTTTTATTATAATCATTTTTTAAATTTAAATTTATTAGTTACAATCATATTATATACATTTTACAGACCACAACTTAGAGTTGCATATTCTAAACAAATAGTACTCCAATTACATTGCCCGTGCAAATTTGCATG
This sequence comes from Platanus orientalis, assembly GCA_025762735.1. Lineage (NCBI taxonomy): Eukaryota > Viridiplantae > Streptophyta > Magnoliopsida > Proteales > Platanaceae > Platanus > Platanus orientalis. The sequence continues at coordinate 3,508 of JAOXJP010239629.1, read as the reverse complement.
GATTCATTGCTAGTATGTGATTATAATGTTACATTTCCACAGGCGCTTGGTTCTAGAATAGAATGATCAACATGCGAGGGTCGGCCTAAGGCCTAGTAAATTAATGAGGGCCAGTCTTGGGCTTAAGTTTTGAAAAAACCTACTGGTCCAAGCGTAGGCCCGAGCCCGTAATATTATAGGGCCAGGCCTAGGCATACCATGGCCCAGCCAGAGCCCGGCCCATGCCCACCCCTAACTATATGCCATAAGCTAACCATAGGGTCTTTGTAAAATACTGAAACCAAATATAAGCGAACCACATTGGGTCTCCTACAATGTCAAATGTGAATATGAATGAACCATGAAGGGTCTTCAACAAATCCAAACATATAACGCATGTAAAAGGTCTCCGACAAAACGTATCATATAAACCTTGTAAGGTCTCCAAAAAAATGGAACACATAACTTATGTAGGGTCTCCAGTAAAACAAAACACATAACCCATGTAGGGTCTCCAAAAAAACATATCATATAACCCATGTAAGGGTCTCTAGAAAAAAAAAACATATCATATAAACTATGTAAGGGTCTCCGGGGTCATAAGACCAATGGGCATTATGGTTGTCTTCACCTATTAATGTCACCCGATGATTAGGTACCTAATGACACCATTTATAAAGCTCGGTGACTAGGCATGTATATATTGGACCACTAGGGTTGTCTTCACTTATTAATGTGACCCAGTAATTAGATACCTAATGGCACCATTTATAAAGCCCGATGACTATGCATGCATATATTGGACCACTAGAGTCGTCTTCACCTATTACTGTGGCCCAATAATTTGGTACCTGGGAACCAATAAGGTTTAACCCATAAAGGGGTCCCCAAGCCTAAAAATGTTAACCCACATAAAGGGTCTCTAGGGCTACATCTAGCTAGCTCATATAAGCGTCTTCAAGGTCATAATGACCATACATAATAAATCTCCAAGAAATTAGTACTCCTTCGCCTATTGATGAGACCTGACGGCAGGGTAGCTAAGGGTTGCAAAAACCGACCCACTTAGGGGTCTCTAGGCCCAAAAGGGTGTGCTCCCACATAAGGTTATCATATAAAATACTCATATCCAAATATGAAGTACTAAAACCATGCTATGTAAAGTAAAGTAACTACTACATAATTATGTCATTTGAAAATATCCATATGTCATATCTCATAAAGAATCCAAAAACCAAAAATATAATTCACATGTAAGGGGCCAAATACCAAAATGCAAATAAATATGCTTGATCCAATTCTAAGGAGAAATAAGATGTTCATGAATGTAAAAAAATTTCATGCCAAATACCATCAATGATAAAAACCAAATAGCTCAAGTGCTTTAAAATTCATGTAGAAGTCCAAGTAAAATGCCTCATAAAATACTAGGGTAAACCATGCCAAAGACAACATGCTCATGCCACCAAAAGCTACCAGTTGATGCAAAGTCCAATGTAGTAACATAAAGATCAATAGAATTAGCATAATTCATCATGGTTTGACATAAATCAAATAGAATCTACCAAATAGAGCAATGGACTTATACAATGAGTCCATAGGTATCCGAAAGACATGTAAATCATGGAGAACTAATCATATGACAATTCAACAAATAGGTAAAGAGCAAGAAATAAGAATTTCAAGAGAGATCAAGGATAAAAAAAAAGATACACCACATGGAACCTTCTAATCCATCCAAATCATATGAAGCCAATTTCAATACATTTCCCCAATATAGTAGAGATTATCACACTCACTCAACAAAAATATTAACATTATGTAACTAGCTCCATGGTCTAAGAACTCATGAAAATAGTGTAGTAAAGCCTTCCGAACATGCTCAAATCAAAGGACCTAGAATCCAACTCAAGGATATCAACATTTCTAGGAACCCAAGAAAGAAAGAGTGTGCATAAATTATGTATCCACTCACAAAAAGTAATTACACTCTTGAATCCAAGAGATCTTCAAATAGTATCTCTTTTCCCTTGGAATTTTCTTCCTTCCCTGAGATTAAAACATGAATCCATCTTTAAATTTTATAGCTCTATTAAGATATTTCACGTAAAACTAAAAACTAGGCATAAACCAAGCTAGATCTAAAGTTTTTGAGCTTACCTTGCTAGCTTGCTCCTTGGAAAATAAATCCTCTTCTCCCTTCCTAATTCTCCCTCTTTTCTCTCCCTTAGCTTAGTTCTAATGTTTTTGGGTCCTAAATGGCCTTTACTTATGTCATATTTTGTCACATAGGGGTCCCACCCCAAGGGGCAAGTTTCTTAACTGAAATCCCATTAATTTTTTTTTTAAAATCCATTATGTGCACCTTAGATCGATCCCAAAAAACACTAGATCGATCCAGGATATCTGGGATTGATCCTAGAAATATTGGGATCGATCTGAGGTCTCCCAAATCAATTTTCTAGAACTTTTGCTGATTGAGATCGATCCTAGGTATCCGGTTCTACCTGTCTTGTCCTCTCAATTTCAAACGAGCATAACTTCGCTCCCGGTGTCCGATATTGACCCATAAGTACTCGAAATGGTAGACTCGACAAGCTATACGATGTCCCAAGGGTCTTAACACCTTCAAATAAAATTTTAATTTTTTATAAAACAATCTCTAATACTCCCTATTCTTTTACCCTATCGGGTGATGTATCCTTGCCCAAAAAGACTCTACATTTTACCCATTATTTTCCACACATATTAAGACTTACGTATTCTATTTTTAAGTGTAAAAATCAAAGTTAGAAGTCACCAAGTTATATGCAGGGTGTTACATGATGTACTCTAATGAATGCATCAATTCAAAGCTCAATGGAGAAAAAAAATTGATTATTTGAAAATTCGATATGGCAATGACATATGATCATGTGAATTAGATTTTCTAGATTACAAGTTGAGGAGGATGAGTTTTGGGGTCAAATGGCGTTCATAAATGTAAATTATATTATGAAACAACACATTTCTTTGTTTTCCTTAATGCAATGCTAGTGGATGTTCTTAGAAGTGATTTTTGCCCAAAAAAAAGGGTTACAAAGTTTACCAAAATAACGGAAAAATCAAGTAAATCAAAATACAAAGGAAAAAAATAAATTTGAAGGGTAAAATAATATATAAAAAAAATTGGATAGTTGTACAACAAATTTTCAATTTTTTCATTGTACCTTTATTTGGAATTTACTATGTGATAAGATTCAACTTTAAGGAGTAGTGCGTTATAAGATTTCAGCTTTAAATGGATTAGTGCATTAAAAGATTTCAACTTTAAATGGATTAGTGCATTATAAAAATTTTGCCTTCTTTGGATGCTCCAATTAGGAAGGAAATCTAGCAAATTGGAACACAATCCGCTACAAAAATCTGTTTAAAACTATTGGGTAAGAATGCCATCCATGGGTGTGTGTTTCATAGGTGAACTAGTGTTGAGATAATGGCAGGGAGAACATGAAGGTGACCATGGGTATGCCGTGAAGGAATGGAAAGC
>JAOXJP010239618.1:0-23383 GCA_025762735.1 Platanus orientalis | reverse complement strand
GAGAGGCTTCCTTTTATAGCCAAAGAGCAACCCTTTAGTTTCCTTACAATTCACCTTCTAAAAACATAAAAAGAAACCCTCTAAAACATAAGATAGAAACTTACTAAATCATAAAAAGAAATACTTCTAAAAAACTTTCTAATTTTAGACACTAAAACTCATTTTCGTTCATTGCTGATATCCCCCAACTTTTTTTGGTCATAACTTCTCCAAATCACATCGGATTCTCAAAATCTTGGTTTCATTAGAAAGGTAACTGAATAACCTTTCAAATGATGCTAAAATCAAGCCAAAAAAAAAGTTTTGACCGTAGAAAACTTGGGCTAAAAGTAAGTGATGGGTTTACAACTTAAAACTCTTAATGACACACACGCACACACACTACCGAATGAGACAAAATATATTCATACAATTCTTCCTAATTGTGTATTTGATTCTGCTCTTCTTTTCTCCCCTTCTCTCTTCTTCTTCTTTTACATCTATACAGGGTTAGATATTCAACTCAAGACTCATGTAGCCAACCCCAAATAGTAGTAATAACTAATAAGACTTTGTTGAGCTGTATAAAGCATTCACTATGTCATAAATAAGCTAAAAATTTATCAACTTCATTGAATAGTCCTGTTAATACACTGAAGTGGTAAGACATGTTCCGTAACATGATGAAATTGTAGAGCAGGTAGCATACAAAGTGTTCACAAAAGCTATGGAATATAAAAATGCATTGGCAAGAATACCTGAACTTCAATAACAAAAGCTCGAGACCCATCAATAATTACAGCTACAGCAAGTCCAGCTAAAACCTCTGAATCCAAGTGCTGCTCACTTAAGAAAATCTCACTAGGGTTGGAGACAGCTTGAAGGCCTGACTGCGACATTTCAAATACTCCCAGCTGACAGGGAAAAAGATCCAGTCAAGACATACCAAAATAAATTATGTTGATTATTAAGTTCACCATGAATTAAGATGAAACAATCAATAATCCCAAACCCTTTGACATGAGCAACTGGAACATGCAGGAAACTGACCAAACATGCATCATGACTCATGAAGATAGCAGCTGTCCATCTTGGTACACATTTTCAGATAGGAAGCACTACAGAGATAATTCCATGTGATATCCACTGCAATGGCTGTGAAGAATCTGAGAATGGTAGAATAGGAATCAAAATTAAAACCATACTTCTAGTTATACTCATGTTTCCAGGATAACTTCAGAAGTCTTTCAAATCAAAGACTCGTCCTATGGGCAAAAACCATTTCCATTAGATCACAGTACCATTAAATGCCTTCTCCTGTTTGTTGCCTCTTTTCCTTTACTGGCACATAAATTAGGATGAGTTGTCAAATTTTGATCTAAAATTAGTAGTTTCATCTCTTAGCTTACATGTGAATATGAGTTTAGACTTTTAATGTATATGCCTGTATTGGACAAACTTAGGTTTCCTTGAACAAACTTGTGCTATTTTGATTAGAATATCATTCTTTGTTTAAGAAAAGAGGCAGGAATACTAGAGAAAGAGCGAAGAGTAGCTGATTCCAAAAGGAAAAAATAAAACAAAGGATAGAAACAGAAAAAATAAAAAACTACAAAAGGCTCCACAGTCCACGGGCAGTGACTGGCCCAAACAAATCTGCCCTGGAACAACAACAATCATAGAAAGTGCTTGTGCTAAGCTAAGCATGACCTAATTATTTAATATTTATTAACTTAAAATCTAAATGTCCACATAAACTAAGACTCATAATATGACTAAGAATAGAAACAAGAAAAATTCTCCAATCCTACTTCCAACATAAAAAGAGATATCCCTTAAAACTAACTGAACCAAGACTAACTAAATTTAACTAGCAAAAATACACTCAAAGGTAAATCTTATTTTATATCCACTCTCTTTTCTCACTAGACTTTTCTGGGTTGTGGAAGAAGATGCCTTTATTGCAAAAAAAGAAGAAGAAGATAAACTATACAAGAATATACAATCAAACGAGATATTCCCTTGCAATCAGGCCTACAATCTCCTATGATTTTTTTCAGTTAATCCCACACCCCATCTTGTGATTCTATCCACAGCCACATTCTGTGACCTTGGAACATGTATGAGCGAAATATCCATATCCATTATGACAAATCTGATTTCACGAATGTACTGAGCTAAATGCCATGATCCCTCCCTCTTTCTACTCCCCCAGCTCACTACTACTTCCAAATCCCTTTCAACTAAACAGCCCTTAATCTCCCTCCACTTAAGCTCACACAATCCTTCAAGGAGACACTTCCGCCTTAGTGGAGTGACGGAGTCACACGAACCGGCAGCCCTACTCAACACAAAAAGAGCCTTATTTGAGCTGTCCTGAACAATAGAACCGACACCCACCAGACCCGGGTTCCCCATAGATGAATCAAAGTTCAATTTCAATAACCCATTAGGAGGGGCCAACACCTTCAAATGAACTCGATCCTTGTGTGAATAAGAAAGGACACATAAGACCTAATCTCTCATAAGGCCACTTGAGGATTTATCCTTGAATTTCAGTGATATCATAACCCATGAACTTGATCCCTATGGAAGAAGATGCTCAGGGATTCAATACATACAGATGTGAATTTTTTCTTTTTAGCCTTTTGGCTATATATATTTCTCTTACCCACAAATTTTTTTTAACCCAACAACAACAACAAAGCCTTATCCCAACTACTTGGACTCAGCTAGTCAGAGCTCCATCCGCCATTCCACTCTATGTAAGGGCCGTATTTGCCGTTAGATCACAAGCACCTATGTCTTTCCTCACTACTCAAGCCAAGTCATTTTTAGCAACCTTCTTGTCCTTTTAACAGCTTCAACTTCCACTATCTCACTCCTCACTGGGGCAGTCATTGGTCTTGTTCGGACATGGTTGAAGCATCTCAGCCAACTTTCCCTAATCACATATTGGTGCCCACAAAGGGATTCATTTCTAGTTACATCCTTTCAGTCCTGTTATTCAGCCATCTTAACAATTTAAGTAACCCAACAATTACTAAATAGCACAAATTGAATTACTACAAGTCATAAGGTTTGGATTTTGGTCATAATATAAAATCCAAAACCAATTTGTATTCAATCATAACTTCTAAGATTACTATAAATAGCTAGCCAAGATTTACTATAAAGCACAACATTTGTATTTTCTAAATTAGAAAGAATATTACTAAAAAAAGCAATAAATATACACAAATAACTAGTAATAACAATATCACAAAACTGTAAAACCCTAATCCTATGATTGGACTATAAACTCAATAGTGAGATATCTTTCAATGATAAGCCCATCTCTTTTTGGTGAGGGGGTTTAAAAGGTGCTACCAAAGTGCAATGTCCTATATTACTCCACATTGCCCCTGTATTTGTATAGCAATTTCAAATCTTGGGATTGAGCTTTTATAACACCACTTTACTGAAAAAAATATATTGAAATATCTTTATTTGTTTTTTAGTATAAATTTTCTTCTTTTTTCTTTACTTGTTTTCTAGTGTAAATATATTTACTTTTCTTTACTTACTTTCCAGTATATCTTTTCTTATCTCCCTTCATGGTATATGTCCATTGATCATAAGGAAAGTTTGGTCCTCTTTCTTTATAGAAAGTGAGGGTATAGCCCATTCATATACATTATCTTTATTGTTTAATTTTTTTCAAAGTAGTTTAATTTTTTTGAAAGTCCCTTTAGTGATTGATTATGGAAAGACCAACATTTCTATCTTCATAGAAAGTAAAGAGGAAGCACATTTTCCTATATGATATGCCCATCCATTTATTTCTCATATTCTACTTTTTAAGTATAAAAGCTTTTCATAGCTCATTATTTAAGATGTTTCATTTCTCCTTATGTCTTTTGTAATGGAAGAGAAGAGTTTATCCTCATTTCTTATTAAAAAGTGAAGGTAACTCATCATCTCTTATATGCTTCTCTTACCATATGCAAGTTACTATATTTCTATTTTTTATTTCATGACATTTTCTATTCTTTTCCACCATGACAAGATCAAGAGAAAACTTTATTAGCCTAAAACACACATTTTAGGTTTAAGAAATCTACAAGGAAATGACTCAATCTCATTGTTAATAAATAACCAAAGAAAATAGAGGTCATAATGTTTAAAGCTTTATGTCATGTCATTTTCTAAAATATTTTAAGCTTCTTTAATGAGTGGTCATAGAGATGTCAACCCTTCTTTCTTCATAGAAAGTAAAAGGATAGCATGTCTTCTTATATATTACTTATGCCACTTCGCACTTCTTTTGTTTTCTCATTTTAAACACATGAGTTTTTTCCTCATTTTGTTTACATAAGATGTTTCATTTTCCTTTATACTTTAAGTTATAAAAGATTAGTTATGAGAAGGGTTTATCCTCATTTATTTATAGAAAGTGAGGATAGCTCATTATCTCCTATACTCTCCACTTACAACAGGCATGTTGTTATGTTTATTTCTTCCTTTACTTTATGCCTTTTTTACGCTTTTCACCATGGCAAGTTTATGAGAAAACCTAGCCTAAGACATTTTGGGTTTAAGAAATCTATAAGGAAATGACTTAATCTCACGGTTAATAAATAACCAAAGAAAATATAAGTAACAATACTTGGAACAACAATATTGATTGATGTGTATAGGTTATCACAAGAACAATATTGAAATGATTTTCCTTCAAATCTTGGACAAGTTTGTAAGAAGAATAATCTCCAAATGAATAACTTATCTATTTCTTTAGATATGTGTCAACCTTCATATTTTATATGGTTATAAAGTAGGATACTAAGGTAACTCTTTACCCTCTTCAAGTACTCAATACAAGCATGCTTATGCCGTTGTATTTCTCAAATTACTTAACAATGAGAATCTTTTAGCATTGCAATCCAACTGAACTTAGGATAGAGATGTGATAAAATATTTCCTCGTTATGATACGACTTATACATAAAATGCTAAATCTTGGGAAGTATTGTTGAGCTTTGATAAGAGTAGCTTTAATTTTTCAATGAAATTAAAAGAAGATCAAGATAAGCTATTTATGTAAGATAAGAAATCTTTTAGCCTGAAGTGATAATTAAGGTTAACTATTTATGTAAGGTAAGGTATCTTTTAGCTTGATGTGAGAATTAAGGTTAACACTTCCAAAAAACAAGCTCATATCTTACTCAAGATTAACTTTAAACCTAAGTTAAAACTTTGATAAGAGTAGCTTTAACTTTCCAACCAAATTAAGAGAGGAACGATCCAAGCTATTTATGTAATGTAAAAAATCTTTTAACTTGATGTGAGAATTTGAGTTATACTTCTAAAAATACAAACCTAGGATTCTTGCTTAGTGTTAAGCATCCTAAGGTATAATATATGACCAATATAACCAAACACTATAGCGAGTTAAAGTAGGTAATTGTAAATGCGGGTGAAAAGGGGTACCTAACACATTTCTCAATTCATAATCGAATTGCTTACCCAATAATCTCATGAGTGGACCAAATTAATGGAGTTAGATACCATTACACCCTTTTCAAAATCAAAAACCCTATTTATTTCAAAACCGATGTCCATCTACATCAATAAAAAGGATGGTAGAGTCCAAATCATCATAGGATCTTTCCTACAATGGGCCAATCTCTTTTTGAAATGATCTGTCTATCATGCAAAAACCGAGGCCCACAAGGGGGAATCAAGTTCTTTATTTAAAAGTGTTAAGATGAGAAATGACGAATTATTGTTGGAATGGGTTTTGAACAAAATAGAGGAGTTTGACCCCTTTTAGGGCCTCTCCTCTAAAGGCTTGGAAAAGGAAACTATGGAATTGTTTAGGCTAATTGAAATTAAAAGAAGGGTTAGGGTGTTGATGGGGAAAATTTTGTTGTATGTAAGCGTTTGAAAAATGAGTTAAAAAAATTGGAGAGCAATGTTAATTATGATCGAAAGGAGGATTGGTTGATTGAAGGGGGGGGGGGTGAGGAAAAACAAAGGTGTCTTGAATGTGTGACTAATGGCTTTACAAATCTTCTCTTGGAATGTTAGAGGGCTTGAGAATAAAAACAAGAGAGTCATCATTAATCAAAGTATCGTCGAAGTGAATCATGACATTGCTTGTTTACAGGAGACAAAAATTTAGAGCATGTGTGATTCAGTGGTTAAGGAGATTTGGGGGCTGAGAACCATTGATTGACTAGCTTTCCCTTCTTGGGGGGCTTCAAAGGGACATTCTTTTGATTTGGGATGGGGATAGGGATAGGGTTAAGGTCTTAAAGCATGAGATAGAAGCATTTTCAGTTTTGAAATAGATGTTTTGTCTAGGATTTGGTGTCTAGGATACAGGGTGACTTCACATGGAATAAAATGGATAGGGGTTAGATGAAATATCAAATTCCCACCTATTTTATTCCAAATGAAGTCACCTTGTGCCCTAGACACCATCCTACACAACAAATTTGCTCCTTTGTAGTTTCTACAAGATGCACGTTAACATTGAATTCTGAGGAATAGGTTTTTGTTGGGGTGTATGGTCCTTCCCTCTGTTTTGATGTTGAGGATTTGTTAAAGGCGTTGGATGTGTTAAAGGGTTATTAGGACCTGCCTTAGTGCATTAAGGGAGGGGGGGATTTCAACTTGGTTAGGTTCCCTAGGGAAAGAAGAGGGGAGGGCAAGTGGAACTCTAGATTAGAGAAGTTTGGGGATTTTATTGATAGATGGTAATTGATTGACCATCTTTTTAAAAGAGCCAAATTTACTTGGTTTAATTTTCAAAGCTAGGCTTCTCTAAGCAAATTGGATTGTTTCTTATCTTGTGTGGAATGAGAAGACTTATTTCCAAATCGGATTCAGTCTGCACGGTCCATAATTACTTCAAACCATATCCTTATTGTTTTGGAACTTAATAGATTGGTTGGCGTCCTCATCCATGTTCAAATTTGAGATGTGGTTTTTTTTTTTTTTTATAAGTAACAACTTTACTAAATAATGCAAAAACAAAACAACATACTAATACAACATGGAGAAACCCACAGCCTAATTAGACTAGACCGGAATAGAATTTTCCTCAAAATAAGAAGATAGCCCTATACCCCAATTAGCAAGCCTATCAACCAGTGAGTTCTGACTTCTAAAAACATGTGTAAAATGAATACCCATAATAGAAGATAGCTCTTGGATTTCATTAACAATATGGCACAACTGCGAAGGCCCATCACCTTTACCCTGACTCCACCCTATAGAAATCTCCACAGCCACTTTCCAAGTAATGCCTTAAACTTCAAAAGGATGTTCCCGAGACTTAGTCCCCCTTCTTTCTTAGGCTTACATACCTTATCCCATTTAATCACGTGATCTTTTTTTAGCCATCACCCCCCGCCCCCTTCCCACAAGAATGATCTTTGAAATTGCTCTATTTTGTTAACCACTTTCATCAGCAAACCAAACATAGACAAATAGTACACCAGAATATTAGCTAATGCCTACTTAATTAGTGTGATTCTACCCATAATGAGATTTGTAATCTTTTCCTACAAGTTAGTCTTTTCTCCACTTTTTCCACTATCAGGTCCCAAGACATCTCATTATCTTTAAAAAATATACTTATTTTTGGAGGAGTCCTTGAAACCATAATTTTTTCAGCCACCAAGTCAGACTTCCCTACATTTGTCGGAATCTAACTCCTGTGTCCATATCCATGCAATGCTGGATAATTATATTGCATCACAAAATTAGAAGGCTGCAACGTACTTCTATAGGCACTATTGAAGAGGACAGTAGACTATGGAAATGTGGGGGTGAAGGCAGTTTCTCAGTCATTACATACTTCAAATCCATGATGAGTGAGGGACAGATGTCTTGTTGCAAGGCTCATATGGAAATTGAAAGTACCACCCAAAGCATCCTTTCTCTTATGGCTTGTGTATCAGAACAGGGTGCTTACTATTGACAATCTGATAAAAAGAGAAATCCAACTTCCTAACCATTGTTGCATGCGCCTCTCTGATGGTGAAACGATGAGCCATCTTTTTTTCTTTTTTTTTGGATAAGCAAATTTCATCAAGGGGCTAAGGCATCCCCAAGGCCAAAAAAGGCCAGCCCCAACGAAATAAAGAGGCTAGCTAGAATTTACATTATTAACCCAACTCAACTTCATGAGCCATCTATTTCTGCCTGATAGCCCATTCTATTTGGACTTTCATCGTGACGAAGTTCAGACGAGTATATGTTATTCATGCCTCACTGCGACAACTTCATGAGGAATGGTGCCTAGGAGGTCCAGTGGAGCTTTTGGCTAGGGGAAGAATGATATGGCGATGTACCCCGGCTGCAGTGATTTGGATGATAAGGCTTCAAAGGAATCGATGAGTCTTTGATGACTCCAGCACAGACCTAGAGAAGCTTCCATCCCAAACTCTTATCTTTTCTATTTTACTGGTTATCTTACCTTCCCATGTTTGTTAATGTTAAGTATCATGAGTGGGTGTTTGATTGGGATTCACTGATATATATGTAAATGCCTTTTGCATATGGAAGGATGTTACGCTCATACATTTCTTCAATCAATACAATTATTTTTATTGATCAAAATAATAATAATAATAATTGGCATAATCCCAAATGCTTATTCATTCCACCATATAAGAAAGATAGAAGAAAAAAGATCAAAAGTTCCTCACATTTAACATGGGTCTTCAAACTCTATAATATTCAATATTACAAGGAAAAAAAATAACATATAATAAAATCACAAAAAAAGGTACCATTCCTTTTCTTAGCATGTGAAGTCTAAATAATGCTATAGACTTGAGGCTGTTCAAGGCCTCTTGGTTTGAGTTGTACTTCTCGTGCTTCCTCAGTTTCAATAAAGTTTACTTTTACCTATCAAAAAAATAATAATGCTATTGCCTCCTAAAGAATCGATGATCAAGTTCAAAAAGGTAATTCAATGACTTGAATAAGAAACACAATAAATCATGCATCACCCATAACAATGCACATGAAACTAGATACATACATAAGAGAAACTAGAGAAAAAAAAGTCATAGCATTAAGTACCTCATCAGTGGATCCAAAACGATTCTTCACAGATCGAAGCAACCGATGAGATGAGTGCTTCTCACCCTAACAATTACAATGATATGAATGTAAGAGTAAAGTTGCATATAAAAATAATTAACTTAGAAACTTCCAATGCACCGGGTGTATTACCAAAGCAAAAAAACTGCACATAAAAAGAGATATATCAAATAATGCATTATTCATGATCATTCACAAACAGTAACTACACCACCAAAAGATTGGATACCAAAATAATTCTTTAGAGAATCATAATCATGATGTCTGTAGTAACCATTAACCTAATGAAATTATTCAACTTCAATGAAGGGTCTATCACAGTCCATTACAAAAATTTGATTAACAGTTTATTTAAATTTACCATAGCATAACACTAACAATAATTACTTATGAAGGAACGAACTATTGGAAATGATTTTACATCTATTGACAGCTAGGAGAAATAGACAGCGTAGAAGCTAGCCACGTGCAAATAGTGTTCACTTGAAATCTTCCACTTGATGGAAAGTTACGAAGTACCTCTCTCAACATCTTGAGCTCTTCTGTCTTTTCCTTTTTTCTTTTTTTCCTAATAACACCTTAAGAAGACATTTTTCATGCATACAATTCTCAAGATATTCAAAAATATTCAATCCATAAAGTGCATAAGGGTGTAACACTGTAACTAGCTATGCTGACAACATAGGCATTGGGATATGATGTCCTCTTTGACCTGGTCTAGCTTCCAAGATTATTTTTACTTATTTCTAGTTAATTTTTTTAACCCAGAGTTAGTAAACTGTCCTAACCAAAATGACGGCAAATACCAGAGTCTAATCTCACATGACCATAATATTAGAAATATGCTACTTTCACATGATAAGGATCTAGTCTTAGTAGAGTAGATGCGAAAAGATACCAACTTTCATTTAAAACAAAATATCAATGATGTGCTCCATGAATAAGATCATACTCTACCTCCAGTTAACAATAGAAAGATACCATAATCTAGGGTTTTATATGTGCATAACATAAAAAAAAAATGCTAATAAAACATAACGAAATTTTGATGTAGATAGAATACAATATAATGGGGTACTAACTTCCATATATAGAACAACATCAACGATGTGCTCTAAGACACGAGGTCCAGCTATATCTCCAGTCTTCGTCACATGTCCAATCTGAAATGCATGAAGAAAAGCATGAGCTCCCAAGAGAGGACCATAAGTTTTAAACAAGTCCAATATTAAATCAAGAACAAATAAATGCATTCACAACATAAAACAATAGCTTCATTTAGTACAAACTTGAATCTGTTAGAACACAGATGCTACCAATTCAACAAGCATCGGACTATGTCCAAAGTCAATTTTTTATACTTACTAGCCATATGAACCAGATACAGTATGTAACATCCTCGTCAACAAATAGAAACATAAGAATATCTACTAAAAACTTCCTTTCCCAACTGAATAAATGCCCTTGTTTGATGATATACCGAAGCAACTCTTTCAACAGAAAATCAGAGTCTTATGAAGAAAACTCAAGAAGAAGACAGGTTTTCCAATTCAGTTTTAAGTTTTCTACCTGTCAAGGATATTATAGAGTCCAACTCAAATCTTACCATCGTTTCAATCCCACCCTATCCTTTTTAATAACATAATCCCTATATTGAACAATAAAATTGAATGTTTGCTCAAAACAAAAGGAAATATTCATCCCCAGAAATGTTTGAGTGTGTTCAGATATAATTGTGAGAAAAGTAAATTGTAATAAAATAGTAATTCTACATAATTACAATCAGGAATTTTATCGCAGTTTACTTCTATTCTCTTACACTTGTTTGGCATGCCAGATGGATTACAATTCGACCTTCTTTAAATTTTTGTCTAATTCGACTGGTTCTTCCAATAATGCAATTTCACTAATGCTGATGTATATGGGAGTACAATATGTAAGGGTATAATTGTACATTGGTGTATGAGGGGCATACTTGTAAATGTACACCCTTATATTTCAATCCTTCTTTAAATAATATGTCAATATGTATGGGAGAGGAATACTCTCTCCCAATACGATTTATCTTCTTCTTCCTCTTCTTCTTCCTCTACTACTATCACAAACCATACCCATCTAGCATCACATACTACAGAAATCCACTTGGTATCAGAGCCATCTAACAGCTCCAGGACCAGAGAACACATCTGCCAAGTTTTCCACCTCACTGCTAACGTCATCAGGTCATACAGATGACGTCACCATCCATCCAGACCTGCTACTCCGTTAGGTTAGTGGCAAAAATTCTTGGTCTCAGTTGCTCCATATTTGTTGTGATTTGTTGTGATGGTTAGAACCTGCTTTACTGAAGTTTTCAATTTTTTGTGCATTTTCTATTATTTTCTAGGATGTTGTTCCATCTTTCTTTGAATTTACTCTTATCTCCACCGTAGGAGCTCTGTCTTTGTCCCAACCTCTCCCTGCTCCTGAGAGGTCTGTCGTTGCATCTATCTTAGAGAGGTGGCCGTAGTGGTGGTCGAGGCCATAGACGAGGTGGCATTGTTTCTGATGACTGCAATGGATTGCGTTGTGAGGCCTATAGCTGCTCTCATCATACTCGAGCAACTTGATGGGACCTCCATGATTAGCCACCCTAAGACCACTCCTCATACTCCTCAACATGGTTCTTACGTGGGTGGTCATGTTAGCTCCTCTCATCCTTTTGCTGGAGGTTGTTCAACCACTTAAGCTACTACCTGGTCTAATGTTCATCCTGCCACTCCATTGATATTGCCTAAGCCACTTGGATTTTCTCGTGAGAAGATGGATTTTATTCATCGCTTTATGGTTCAATTGGATTCTTCCTCTGGTGGTGCCTCCACATCTTTGTGGTTATTGCAGGGATTCTGAACTTTTCTCTCAATGCTTCCTCTCATGCTTCTCATCCCCCATGGATTATTGATTTTGGTGCCTCTCACAATATGATTAAGATGTCCTTTTTTTTTTTTTTTTTTTTTGTCTTACACTATTTTGGACAAGACAAAGTTCGTATTGCCGATGTTCGTTGTCTCCTATTATTGGGACTGGTTCTATTCTTGTTACATCCTCTTTATCTCTTTCATATTCCCAATTTTTGGATTAATCATGTTTCTATTAGTCATCTTACTAAGTCTTGTAAAGTAACTTTCTTTCCTTTTCACTATGCATTCCAGGAATTAGTGACATGATAGACTATCGGTAGAGGTCATGAGGAGCAGGGGATGTACTTTCTTAATGGGAGCTCACATCTTGCTTCACCGGTGCAACGAACATCTCCTGCATATTCTTTGTCTCAACTTATGTAGTGGCATTTTTGTCTTAGCCACCCCTCTTACTTTACTTTGCAAAAACTATTTACTAGTTTATATAGTTTTGTTTTTGTCTTTTTTTCATTGGGAAACTTGTGAGTTCACCAAACATTGTAGATCTGCATATTCTATGAGTGCCAATAGGAGTACATCTCCTTTTTCTATTGTGCACTCCGATGTGTGGGATCCAACCCTTATTACTTCTTTATTTAATTACCATTATTTTGTTATCTTTGTGGATGACTTTTACATGTACTACTTGGGTTTATTTGATGCATGCTAAACATGAGGTGTTTTATAATTTTCAATTGTTTCATTAAATGGTTGATACTTAGTTTGAATCCAAAATTCATGTTCTTAGGTTTGATAATGGAGGTGAATATATGTAATATATATATATATATCTGATTTTTCCTCCTATCTTTCACAGCATGATATCCTTCATCAAAACACCCGTCCAGGCACTCTTGAACATAATGGGATTGCTAAGAAGACAGCTTGCAATCTGTTAGAGATTACCCGTGCTTTGTTATTCACTATGCATGTTCCCTAGGTTTTTTAGGATGATGCTCTTTAGACTATTGCACACCTTATGAATCGTATTGCCCTCTCGGATTCCAGGTTTTCAGTATCTTCTTTTTCTTCCTTCAGGTTTTGCATAATATCCTACATTGCCTAACAAGGAGGGATTCCTCGGATTATATGTAAGCTCCCCTCAACCTTGCTTGACACATTTTGGGAGAGTGGCCCCTTGTTAGGATGCTCAAAGAACAAAACCGGTTGGGACACCCGAAGAACAATGAGGGATTCCTGGTGGATTGTATACCCCACATCGCCTAGCAATAAGGGATTTCTGAGCTTATATATTCCCCTCAACCTTACTTGACGCATTTTCAGGAGTGGCCCCTTGTTGGGACGCCCAAAGAACAAAATCGAGACGGGAGAATGTCTCTATGGTTGAGATGCCCAAAACCGAACAATATCAAACCAAGGTTGGGTTAGGTCATTACATTCTGCTCTTGGTTCCTCTCTTCCTCCCATGGCCTTTGAGTGTATTTGCTATGACCATGTTCCTAAAGTAGATCACTCCAAGTTGGATCCCAAGGCACTCAAATGTATCTTCCTTGGGTATGCTTCGAATAAAAAAAAAGATAAATTATACCATCCCTCTTCTCATAAGCATTTTATTTCTATGGATGTTACCTTCCATGAGTTTGTTCCATTATATTTTCCTCCTAGCCTTGTCTCATCTTCAAAGGGAGAAATGATGTGAAAGCGAAGATGAGGCAACTCTTCCTCCGCCTCTATTTGATGTTGATAGATATTTTTTTGATAGATATCATAACAAGGGGAGGACAGAGCAAAACATTGATCAAAAGGACTCAGTGGAACCCACTCAAAAGAAAGGTTGGGTGAAAGATTATACCCATGTGTTTGTTTAAAAGAATCACAAAGTTTCCCCCGATTTTCATGCCTCTCCAACAAGTCGTTTCTTCTCCATGTATTGTCCCTACTATGTCTCCTGATGATTTTCATTTTCCCATTGCTGTTAAAAAGAATAACCGTTCTAGTACTCAACATCCCATTACAAATCATGTATACTATGACTCTTTGACTCATGAATTTAGGGGTTTTTCAACTTCTTTATTATTATTATTATCAATATTATTATTGTTATTGTTGTTGTCATTGTTATTGAAAGTCTGGTTTTCAAAGGATTGTAAAGGACTCTATGGGGTGCGGGATGTCGAAAAATATTTTCAAAGGATTAAATGGATTTTTGCCTTGCATTCGATTTAGAATCAACAGCGGTGAGAGGGTCCGTTTCTGGCATGATCCCTGGTGTGATAGAGCAACGTTAGCCAATCTTCTTCACTCCCGTTACAGTCTTGCGGGAAACAAATGGGGGACATTTAATTAATGAGCACATGGTGAGATCAAGGGTATTATGTTCTTGGAATATTCAGCCAAGAAGATGCCTTAATGATTGAGACATTGAGGAGATGGGCCGTTTGATGGAGTTGTTGGAAGGTTATAGTCTTGGGGTGAGGGACATGTCAGATGAAATGGTTTGGGGGACGGATGAGGATAAAGGTTTTTCTATTAGAGCCATGTATGAGGCACTTAACCCTTCAATTGGGAACCCGTTCCCTAGTCAGTGTGTTTGGAATCCCAAAATCCCGACCAAATCTGCTTTCTTGATGTGGGCACTGTGGTGGGACAGAATTCCAACTATTGACAACCTAATTAGGCGATGATTGATATTGTCTAATTGGTGTTGTGTGTGCAGAGAATGAGCAAAATCTGTGGATCACTTACTTTTACATTGTCTAGGGACTAGGGCAATATGGGATTATTTATTAGGAGCATGGGGATTTATTGGACCATTCCTAGGTCGATGAGAAAGCTCCTTCTTTGCTGGCCTTACCAAGCCTTAGGCGGCAACAGGGCCAGCTCGAGGGAGGTTTGGTTGATGATTCCAATTGCTATCTATGGAGCTATTTGGGACAAGCGCAAATAGCAGAATTTTTTAAGAAGCGTCAAAGCAGTCTCGCAAAATACTAGATGGCATTCTTTCAAATCTCCATGCCTCGCTATTTCTGATGCAATCTAGAGAAGCTCCTCCTCTTAGATCCTAGATATTTGATTGAGATTCTCTTATGTATTAAGTTTGGTGCTCTTTGTCGGTTTGTTTTTTTTATCGTTGTTTCGTGAGCATCTCTCATACCGTATCTCTCTTTTCTTTTGGTATAATATTTACATTACCTTCTTCAAAAAAAATTGAAAGTCTGGTTTTGATCCTAGAGGGGGGGGGGAATAGGATTTAGTAATTTTTTTTAATTACCCCTTAAATAATGTTCAATTTGTAACAAGAAAATTAATACACTTGTCTTGTTGAATTAATTTATGGTTAAGATCCAAGTGGTATATAATGGCAAATAACTGTGATGTTCTTTTACAATGTAGATATGGTTATAATGAAAGAACACTTGATGAACTAATGAACATGCCAAGATGGAGAGAGAGAGAGATAGAGACAATTTGAAACATACAATCATTCACATGACACAAAGGTTTATAGTGGTTCGGCACTTGGCTTACGTCTACTATCAAAGCTCACATTAAACTATTAGATTTTATTTAGATTGAGTACAATTACAATCAAGATAAAATTTTAAACCCTATCCACACTCAATGTCTCCGACGAGTGCTAAATCTATTTCCGAAGTCTCCAACAGGAATGGTCTACACCTCCGATGTCTCCGGCGAAGGTGCTAAGTCTACACTACCAGTGTCTCCGACGATAGTCCTAAAGTCTACTCCCAGTGTCTCTGACGAGAGTGGTCCAACCTCCAGTGTCTTTGGCAGAGGTACTAAAGTCTTATAAACTTAAATTGAGTCAATACGAATTACCTCATAAGATTGTACTTATAGGGGATGAGTTAAGTCATGCACCCTTGATTTGGCATAATCCCCAACGGACAAATAATCTACATCGCATACTTTATTTCATTCCATATATTTTTTTTGTGATTCTGCGATGTTGGATCGATCCGGCAATGTTAGATTGATCCGGCTCTATCGGATTAATCCGGTGTCTCAGACAAAAAGTCCCGAGACCAACCGGATTAATCTGGGGGCCATGTCAGATCGATCCGACAATCCCTTGGATTGATCCGCCAAGTGCGGATTGATTTGACACCCCCCGGATCGATCCGATTCCCATGTTTTGTTGTTATTTATCCTTAATATTGTATCCAAGCCTCTTAGGACTTATGCAAAGGTCATGGCTTGATCCATAAGGCTACATAAAGGTTGGTAGGTCTCTCAAACCTATGTCTATCATTGTTTTTACCTTTATATGTCTTTCTTGAGTTTGATGAAGCTTTTAGTCTTCAAGTCTGGAACTCCTGCAGCTTGGGGAAGGATCCATCATTGGCTTCAAGTGTTTGGAATTTGTCTTCAATGGGACCCACGGACACTTGATGATTATCACAATGACTAGCATATGCATTATGCTCATGTCATGCCTAATCTACCACTCCATGTATTTTATACACTATGGAATTGACAATTCACATCAACAGTTATTTGGTAAGCATCTCAGTAATCATGGTATCAAATGTCTTATATGTCTCCTGACATATGTCCATGTCTACTAGGACAGACATGACATATTCCAATACTGACATGAAACATTAAATACATTATAAAAATTCATTTTTTGGTCGATATGATGTACGATGTTGACGTGTTGAGCGAATATATTCCTCTTTAATAGTGTATTATTGCCTAATGTTGACATTGTACTATTATGATAAAAAATTAAATGAAAAACGATAAATTTCAAAGAAAGTAAAGGGAGGGAGAGGAAGAAGGAGAAGAGAATCTACTTGTTTCCTTATATTTTTATAGTTATATTATAATATGTTTGTAAACCATTACGTATGCATGTGTACTTTTAAAAAATATTAAAATACAAGTGAACTAAAATAAGCTATCATTCCTAATGAATCTATTTTTTCCCTTGTGCATATGTAGTTAACTTAGAATTTGCTTACTAAGTTTTCACAATATTTCTTTCCGACATTTCCGATATGTCTTATTTTGGCCGGACCAACATGTCTACCAACACCGACATTTTAAACCTTGCCAACAACAACTATTATTATTAATATATAATTATGCACAAGAGAACTCATTATGAGAAACACAAGGTGGGAACTCTTGAAGGAGTGCAACTTAAAACACGTCTAATCCTAGTAAACCTTTTCTATTTACAACAATTACCACATTTCAGCATATTATCACACTTTGTTCCTGCCATCCACAAAAATCAAAAGAGTAGCAGGTATCTTCTAAGATGCAATTACTTAAACTCTTGAATTTTTTTGGCAACCTTTTTTTATTGATAAAAAATATTTCTACTAATGTAGCATGGTTTCAAAAAGTAGTCGAGAAGGCTATGAGTTGAGTTGGTTTTTAATCGGTCTTTTTTGTTAACCCACTCCAAAACCCAAAATTCCAAAATATCAAAAACTGAATAAATAAAAATAAAACAGAAATATCAGTTTTTTTTATCTTAATCTAAAATTGAAAGTTGACAAAATTTCAGTGACATTTAAAACCATGGAGTAGACAAATATGGGTAAAAGCATTCGTATAAAAGAAAAAAAAAAAAGGCCTAACCGTCAAAGTACCCACTGTCAACTCTCAAATTCTCAATAGATGAAGAGTTCAACCGTTAAGGTAGTCCATTTTGATTCTATAAATTCCTTTGAAATATAAACCCTACCAATCAGAAGATATCCAACACCCATACTGCTCTCTTCAAAAACCTCCTACCGTGTTCTTTCTAGACACTTCATCAAAGGGCACATGGGAAAAATATCCCAACTCTTTACCGACCCTTCTTACGAGAAGAGAGACATCCTCAATGTAATATTTGTAATTATGAAAGGTCCAAGACATGCTAAATAAAGAAAGAAAATAAATGCTTCATACCTCCCCACAAATATATGATGGACAAAAAGATAATTGACATTCTTCTCATGGTATTTGAGATGATCAATAGCGAGGATTCTATCCAAAATAACCGTCAAAGTGAAAGTCTTTACTCTTTAGGGGCACCAGCAGCCCCTAAATATTTATTTTTGGGGCACTTTCTTCAAAATCATTCTAACCACCCAACAACCATGAAAGATAATAAGGCTGTGCATTCTTAACAGGTGCATCATGTGTAAAAAACACAGAAAATCAATCATTTCTATATTACTATACCATCATCTCTTTTTAGCATTACATTGATTGCCCCTGGGGAGATCAAGGGTACTTTATCTCATGGAGAAAAAGGTCATTCGAGAAAGAAGAAAAAAGATTTACGATCTATGCATCCTTTTTTTCATGTGTTGGGGGCTATTGAAGGACAGAAGATTCCATGAAGACTCATTCCAACTATCTACAGATGCTATAAAGAAACATTGAGAATTTTTTCATTGATTGGGATTACATAACTCCAGCCTTCTTTCAAATATCTAGAAGAGATTTAATAGAGGGATGGCATGATTCAATAAACAAAGGAAGTCTGGAATTCTAACGATTTCTTTTCTTTTTCTGTGGAGCTTAATCCCCACCCCACACCTTCTGTAGTGGTTATGTGCATATAGTAAATCTTGCACAGCGTATCTTATATATTATACTTGATACACATGGTGTACACAGACAAAAAAAGAAAACTAATAACTAAAAAAACCTATTTACTATCACTCTAAACATCGTTATCCACCACATACTAATAGACAGCAACCTCTTTAAGACATTTAAGAGGTACAATACATGCCTTCACCTTATTTTCCAAACGATTTTGTTCAAAGATGGGATTCCAAATAACTTCCCTATTTTCAACATAATAACTGATGGTTAAGCCCTTAGTTGTGTTCAAGTTATAAAGCTGCAGACAAACATCAGAAAGCTTACCCACATGCTACACCATACACTCATTTTGCCGAGGACTCCCTCACCATTTGCCACTTTGAACAACGTACCATTAGCAAAATGAAGTGCATCCTAAAGTACCCTCAGTCATTACTCTCCAACTGATTCACTGATTACAGTGAAAATGCAGAGGAACGGATAATTGAGCAAGTAGCTGAGAAAAGAACTAGAGTTGTCAAATTCTAAAGAAGAGACTCCTAATCCCAAGAATACCACTTTCACATTGCTAGTTCTGGTCATCTTTGAAATAGATTTTTTTTCCCAATTCTCTCCTAGATTATTTTCAACTAATTAGAGTAAATGCCAATGCTGATAAAAGAAGTCTCAACTCAAATGGAAATCAAGAATTGACTGAGTGCAATAATTTGAGATTTAACTACAGAAAGTAAGTCAGTAGACGATATCAGATTCCAAAAGTAGTTAACTCACCACTAGAACAGTAATATTTGTCTTTTTAGCAAAACGCAACAAAGCTGAGGTGCACTCCTTCACCTGTTGGATGGCAGGGAAATGATGTTGTGTTAGAGTAAGCAAAAGTAATATTGTCTTGAAAACACAATATAGAATCCCTTGATTAGGTACACTTAATGCTTTTTAACTTCAACTCAGAAAATGGTTGCACCTTCTGAGGTCCTCAAAATAAAAACAAGAACTTAAAACTAGGGAGGTCAAGAATGTACTATCAAAAGTAGGGAGGTCAAGAATGTACTATTGAATGGGTGGACACCCCACCAAAAAAAAAAAGTGGACACCCCATCAAACTCCCCCTAAACTTAAATTTTCTACACAATCCTTGAAATTTGACAGAACTACCCTCCTAGTGAGGAAAAAAAAAAGGTTATTTAGCTCCTATTTGATCCACTTTTAAAACTCACCCATTGTTAAAATCTAATTTTAAATTGAGTATGCTATTGTAGGATCATACACCATTGCAAAATTCCAGCTAACTCTTGCCCACTTCTCACTGCACCCAGGAGATAATGCAACACGTCATTTCTGGGGAACACCTAGCATAAGGTCAAAACAATGAATCTTCATGATTCATGTTTAAATGATTTGGGTAAGGATTTATGCCAACTGTTAACCTAATGCAACCCTCCTTCATCCAAGCTTGGGACAAGCAATTCAAAACATTGGCAGAGTTAAGTTTAAGTTAATAGCAAAAGATAAGGAAAGTTGTGTGAATAGGTTTAACGAATAAAATTTTGATTTTGATAGATATTTCACCCTGGAGAGTTACAGAAATTTCGGTGAAATTTAGCTAAATTACCTGAAAGGAAAACAAAAAAGTTATGGAAATTTCACCATTAATCACAATGAAACTTTTCAGTGAAGCTACAGGGAATGTTAAAATAAACATAATTACACACTCATGACTAAAAGAAACTTATAAAAACCATCCATGAATAAGTTAATCACATAGATCGACAATTTATTTATTTTGATAATTAAACACATAGATCAACAAATGGTCACTAGACATTTATTTTAAAATAAGCATAATTACTCTCACGACTTAAAAAATTATAAAAACCATCCATGATTAAGTTAATCACATATATCAACAAATGGTCACTAGACATTTATTTTATAGTTTTTGGCCACCAAATATATAAAATGTCTCACTAATTTCACTTCATAAATTAGTCTTACTGTAAACAAATTTTATATTAGTTTACCTAACACATATCTCTAATTTATGTGTACATTAAGTAAATATGTAAGCAATTTTCAATTATAGTTGATGATTTATTAATTTTAAGATATATAAACCTTAATTAATTTCCAACAACAACAAACAGCCTTATCCCAACTATTTGGGCTCGGCTACACGAATCTTGTTCCGCCATTATGGTTAATCTTTCTTTTGAATCATAATGATTTGGGATAAGGGCATTAGATCAAAGGCCCTATGGGCTTATAAATTCGGGCTTTCCTATATCCAAGTCTCTTTTTTTATGAATAATGATTTATTAAAAACAAAAAAGGAAGGGCAGAATATGCAATGACTAAGAGGATCACTAATCAAGAAGAAACAAAGGAAACAAGATTAAACACTAAGAATTATAAAATATACAAGAGTACCAATCCCTTAAGAGATCATTGACAAAGAGGCCTTCAAATTCCTTTGATACTATAACCCATGAAGCTACCTCAAAAGTGATAAGAGTCAATTAGATGGGAGGGAGATATAGAGGAGCCTTAAAAAATTCTTCGATTGCGTCTTTCCATATACCCCAACAAATACCATGAACAAGAGCAGCCCAAAATTTCTTGCCTCCTGGGTGAGAGAGAGAGGAGCATGCCATTGCTGGACAAAACCAACCATGTTATTAAGCATAGCCCAGACAAAAGATGAGGTAAAACGATAGTGCTCCCATATGCACCAAGAGTAAGAGCAATGTAACAAGATGTGGTTACCTAACTCCCAATTCTCCATGCAAAGAACACATGTACGGAGATAGCATCATGTAGAGACGTCTCTTTTGAAGGTTATTCATGGTGTTCAACTTACAAAAAGAAGCAACTCTTCACGTGAGAGAAACTTCTAATTTCTCTCCCCTACTTTTTCTTCTTACTCTCCCTTTTCTATGCACAATTGCACATGTCTCCTCTGCTATAAATTCCCAATGTCTGTTTTCATATCAAAATCTCTTATCTTTCTTTTTCATTCTATATTAATTTTTAAACAACTCTCTCTCTCTCTCTCTCTCTCTAAAAAAACTTTGACAACACCAATTGCCCATGCTACGCACAGGTTCATTTGGTAGTTTATAAATAAAATTAAAGATTCTTTACCACAATGGAGTTGTATTTTTTTGTTTCAACAAAATAAAAAATTATAGCAAAAGAATGGATTTGGGTGGGTTATAGCTATAGTATAAAATTCCTGTTGAAAGTATTGATATCAAAGAAATTTCAAGAAAATTTTGGAACTTCTCTATTTCCCAAGTATTTTATTTCGCCACCACAAAAAGTAGGAAAATTTTGACAATATTTCGTTGAATTTTGCAGAAATTTTGAACCATAGGTTGAGGTTTAAGCAGGTTTCATAATAAAACAAAAGGTACAGATGAAGATTAAGACAAAGAAGAAAAAAGATAATCTATAAGGGCTTGCATTAATTAGAATTAAGAAGAATTTATAGTCACACCACAACAAAGCACACACATAGAGTTCTTATATATAGTGTATTCCACTTAGAGACGAAAGGGGTTTGTATAGAGATCATGGTTTAAAAACTCTAGATCTGGATCAAGATTAGATCAACCAATCCCATGTGAAACAATAAAAATAAAAAATTCAAGGATCGATCGATCCCAATCAGATCATGGAATATTTTTTTAAAAGATAATCATTTTATAAAAAGCCCAAAGGCAAAGAAACGACCAAACAGAAACAAACACCAAGAAGGTGCCAACGAAAGAAAGAAAGAAAGAAAGAAAGAAAAAAAGACAGCCAACAACAACACAACACAACACAAAACAACAAAAACAACTAAACTAACTAGATCTCATAGCAAAATAAATCCTAACTGTTAACATTGAAGTCCCTGAAAACTGAAAACCACTCATGGATCAAAACACCTAGAGAGGAGAAGTTGCTATAAAAAATTTTTCTATTCCTCTCCCTCAAAATACCCCAACAAATGGCCCCTGGAAAATAAGCCCAAATAGAGTTAGGAATAACTTCCAACTCTCTGAGCCGCCACCCCACCAAAAGACTCCTAAAGAGGAAGAAAAAATCCAAAAGACATTAACCTAAAGGAGAAAAAAATGCCTAATCTGACAAACCATTGGACAATGAATGAAGAAATGATTCACAGTATCTTCCTTGATCATGCACATAACACATCTATTAGCCAAGTTCCAACATCTCTCTTTAGGTGATCTAAGGTAAGGATTTTATCCAAATAAGCAGTCCACATGAAGAAGTTGACCTTGGACAGAATGCAAGACCCCTAAATACTCTTAGGGGAAAAAACTAGGAAAGAAGCCTAGTAAACCTTGATAAAACAATTTTGTCTTGAAATTACCTTTACTGTCAAACTCTAATTCAAACAATCACTCACCCATAATTACCAGAGCGAGAAGCAAAAGCGAGAAGCGAGGCTCAATAAATCATTGGGAAGCAAGAAGCGAAAACCAATTAAGAAACATTTGAAAAATGGGTAGTAAGCAATTGGGACGCAAATAAAGTGCAATTTGGAAGTAATTCAAACCATTAGATAAAAATGTTATGAAATGACTATTATATGAAATAAAAATAATGGGTGAATAAGTGATTATGAGTAGGTAGTAAATAAGAAGTCTACAACCAATAAGTACTTGTACAACAATTGGTTATTAATAGGAAGTAAATAACAATAACTTATGATCAATAATTTCAACTATAGTACAATAAAGTGAATAAACTTAATAAAGTAGTAAAAAACCTAAAACTTATGCTATGTAAGTAACAAGGAATCATGACATATAGATCAAT
>JAOXJP010239601.1:0-23386 GCA_025762735.1 Platanus orientalis | reverse complement strand
ATGGTAAATATGGTCCAAGTATGGGAACAAGGTCCCAATACAATATGGCTCTCAAACTAGCCAAATATATCAATATGATCACTAAGGGAAACTAAGTCCCAATGTAGAGAGTGGCTCTCACTAGCCAAATATACCAATATAATAGTCTCTACTTCTGTACAAGGGAGTGTGTGTGAGTGCCTCTAGAGAAGGCAAGTAAACATATAAAATCACACAACAATAAAAGCCTATATGTAGGAAAATATAAGTGAAGCACAAGAAGGGCAATATCTCAAGTAAGGGAACCAATGTCCCAATGTAGAGAATGGATCTCAACTAGCCAAATTACCAAGTGTATGGTCTCTTCTTAATACCAAGGGAGTGTGTGAATTCCTCTAATGAAGGCAAATATGCAAGTAAATCACACAACTAAATATGGCTTCTAGAATAGGAAAATATAAATGAGGCTCATAAGGGTTTTATCTCTTGCAATGGTTTTCCAAGGATTCACATGTAGAGTAGTGGTATAGATATACAATAAGCAAAAGCTAACCACAAATTACCTACAATGTAAATAAATTCCAAAATATTAACAAAAGATTTACCTTAACCTTTTAGGTTGGGAGTTTGTATGCTTAGAGATGAAGGAGCACAGTCCTTGATCTTCCTCCTTTCTTCTCTTGTAAAGGAACCCTCCTTTGTGGCCACAAGAGAGAGACAACACTTCTCTTCTCCTTTGGAAGGTTGAAAGCTTAAGTGAAAGTATAGAGAAAGTGGAGCTTGTAGTGTTATTCTTCTTACCCAAAAATCCTTTTTTTCCCTTTGATAATCCTCTTGAAAACCATTTTCTAAATCCCTTTAATGCTTAGGTTTATAAGGGAAAAGTTATCTTTTATAGTTGAGAGGAGTATTCATGGCCTTAGGATAGGCATATGGCAAATAAAGAAGCATTTTGGGCCTTTAGATGAACCAAAACGAGGTTCAAATTTCAAAAAAATCATCTTCAAATTTGTGTCAAAAGTTTTACCAAAAAAGCCCTCCAAACTGATTACGCTTTTAACAATCGGTTTAGGTTTTGAGTATTTTTTAAAACCCATTTTGAAACCGATTTGGCTGTATGAGTTTGGTGCTCGACTGAGAAATTTTTGGACCAATACTCGTTTCCAAACCAATTATGCTTTTTGCAATTGTTTTGGCGAAATTGATTCTGAAAAGTGCAATCGATTTTGCTATGATTTTTTGCACTTTCATATTTGGAAAGTTCTCATCGAGTTGATCGTTTTGAGTACTCGTGGGATCTAAGCAGACATTGGGATCAAAAGTTATGGTCATTTTAAGTTGAGGCGTCCATACCCACTTCTCGGCTCATTTTCCAAAGGGGGGTTTTTAAGCAATTGCACCTAGGGGCATAAATTGGTCTTAAGGCCTTTATAGGATTAAACATTGGTCTTTGGGGGTCTCCTAGAGTAGTCGCACCATATCCATTTGGCTTTATACTTGATTTACCTTTCGGTAGGGGTGGCAACGAGCAGAGCTGGGTCAAGCTTTGCCTAGCTCAGTTCAGGCTGGTCACATGAATGCAAAGCTTAGGCTCAGCTCAGGCTCATGACGAGCCTGAGGTGCCAAGCTCAAGCTTTGCTGAGGCTTATAAAGGTAGGCTTGTTTCGGGCTCGGCTCGGCTTGTTAGTTAAAAAAATATTTAGAAACAAGCCCAATAGCCTTAGTGGCCCATTTCGAAGTATTAACATGCCAAGTGAAGCCCATTTAGCTTTTTTAGTACTACCTTGATCAAACACCCCACACACATGTGGTTTCAATAGTAAAAATTATAAATATTTTAATGACAAAAATGACCTTCTAAGTACCTGTACATCTTTGTCTTCCTCCCGGTGATAGCACAACTCTTACCATTTTTTCGTCGTCCAACGAAAATAATCTATGCTAGCCACTGTCTCTACTGCTTAGACATATTAAAGGCCATGATATCATGAAAATGATATACATCAACCTTCAAATTTAGTTCATTTTATAATAGAATGTCATGAAAATGATGCTCGAATACTTCTCATAATAAGACAAATGGATGGAAGGACTGGTGCACCCCAACCAAAGTCTGAAACTTCGAACAACCACCACAATCATTGACGAGTCCATAGGTTTTTTTTCTAATGATATACAACAATCTATACCATTCTTTTATACAATCAGAAAAAGTTCTATAAAACTCAACAAAAAAGATTCCAATTGAATGGTATTCACTTGGAGTATCGATTATGTATGCTGAATCTATTCCACCCTCGATCGGATTATTTAAGAGGACAAAGGGGAGCGTCGTGGTGTGGAAGCGGAATGCCGAGAACGATGTCAAGAGGGGGAGAAAGGAAGACAATATACAAGTAATTAAAAGGTTCACTTTTTTCGTTCGGTTTTTTCAATAAAAAACCATTTTTTATTATGTTGAGTGATGTTTCTTTGTACAAGACTCACCAGATAAATCCATAGCTTTGGTCTTTGTCCACCGGTTAATTGAATTAAAGTAACATAAAAAATATATTTTTTTCTTTTTGACAAGACATAAGCAAATGTCACCATTATACAAAATTGTTCATCTCCACGACGTTAAAAATAGGTAACTTTTAGATTTCTTGTTTTATATAAAAATAATTTTCCATATCAATCTATGTTCAAACCTTACGAGCTGAGTGTTTACCAAGCTGAGCTCAATATAGCTCGGCTTAGGCTCGTTTTATAAACAAGCTCAAATTAAAGCTCAAGCTCGGCTCTTTGAGCTACAAACAAGGCTCAAGCTTGTGATGAGCCGAGCTTCGAGTTGAGCTGAGCTAGCTCGGCTCATTGCCAGCCCTA
This sequence comes from Platanus orientalis, assembly GCA_025762735.1. NCBI lineage: Eukaryota > Viridiplantae > Streptophyta > Magnoliopsida > Proteales > Platanaceae > Platanus > Platanus orientalis. The sequence goes on along the minus strand of JAOXJP010239601.1, from coordinate 20,542 downwards.
CCTTTCAGGTTCGAAGGTGGTGACTTGGCTCTTTTTTGGCACTTTTTTTTAGCTCTTCTTGGGTTCTTTGCTTGATATGCCTTAGCTTGTAGTATTTGAACCTCTTCCTTGTCATGGTGATGGTATCCACATAAGACACTCATAGGCTCACTCATTTTACATAACATTCATAGCCTATCACCTAGACTTGGAATGAAATTGACAAATTATAAAATGACTTAACAATCTCCCCCTTTGTCAATTTTATGACAAAACCAAAAAAAAAAAAGAATACAACAATCATTACATAAATGAACTCATAGTGTGGGGACCATATGTAGTCTTCAATGAAGCTTTAAGGCTTCCCCTTGGTCCTTGGGCTTGTCAATACCTATCATCCTACATTACAGAACTTATACCCATCTTATATGCCTTTTGAATATTTAAACATTGGAAACATGAACTAAGACATGCATGATATCTCTCCCCCTTTTTATCACTGTCAGCACCCAAATTTTGACTCGGGTCATGTGATAGCATAAGGACAGTATAACATCATTAGGCATCAAAACTCTAAGCATCCTTGGCTTAGGAAGAGCAACCCTAGACTCTAGAGGATAGGCATTCCCAAAGAGGTTTCCCCAGATGCTCCAGTCGTAAATTAACTAGTCAAAGCACCTTTACGGCCTAAAATGCACAATTTTAGGATAAACCCTAATCTCTCACAAAAACATCTACAAGACATTGAGGGTCCATATTTTAGAACCCCATCCATGTCATCAGCAAGTTTTCCACTTCCTGTAAGCCTTTCTCCAGCAAAGCATGTAACACCCCGCATTACATTTAGAGGGTGAAACTATAATTTTATCTCATAAGGGTAAAAATGTCATTTCACATATGTTATATAGACCTTAGAGTGGTTTAGAAACCATTTAGACCAAGCTTGAAGTGTAAGACCTAAGTTGTACCATGAACTTGTCAAGTTCAAAAGTTATTTTGATTTTGTATATGGGTTAACTTTCCAGGATTACTGACACGAATCCTGAGTGAACTAGAGTTTGTGCCATACCTTGTTGGAAAGGTCTTTGAGTCACTTTCTAACTCACTAAACAGTTTATAATTTAGAGTTGTTTAGAAAAAGTTATAACCATTTTACTAAGACCTATTTGTGTAAGAAATTTTTTCTAAGAGATGTTTGATCGATCACGGACCTCGTGATCAATCACAAAACCCTGTTTTTTGGCCTAATCTATCATAATGAAGAATCAAAACTCTTAGGGCTTTTTTGGATGACTCGTGATTGATCACGGATCTCGTGATCGATCATGACATCCCAGAAACGTTGAAACATGCTGAAATATTATATTTTATGCCATTTTTGATGTGGCTTTCACCCATTGGACCCCCACACATATGAGATTTCATCTTTGACAAGTTAAGCACCTATAAGACCTCATTTAGGTCATTTAGCATAAAAAGTAAGGATTTGGGGGATTAGAGAAGCTTGGGAGAGGAAGAGGGAGATTTCCCCCAATTTGGTAAGTTCCACTCCCAACATTGAAAATATGCTATATTAGGTATTTTTCTTCTTAGATTTAGTTTAAATGGTTATGGATTCCTATTTCTCTACCTCAGTTTATGGTTTCTAATCATAGATTTGGTTATTTACTCATAGAGGAAGGAAGATTGAACAAAAGAAAAGAAGTTTTGGAGGAGTTTTCTCTTCAAGACAAGGATGATTAATATTGGGTGAATGGATATTCAGTTTATGCTCACTTTTATATTCTTTGGATCATAGATTTGTATAAAATGATATTGGATTTGGTGGTTCTACATCTATTATTCATGAGATTGATTATTTTCTTATGTAGAACCTTGATTTCATAAATTGTGTGAGTTGGATATGTTGTGTATACACACTTTCTTTTCCTAGGATCTTAGATTTGATGATTGTGAGTTATATTTTGGTGGATTCATCTCTATTTTCTTTTGAGAATGTTATTTCTTTAGAAATGGATCATGTTTCCTTGAGATGAGCATGTCAATTAGTATTTTCTTGTTGGTTTTCAAGATATTCTTGGGTTATGGAGTAATGTTATTGTGAATGAAGTTTTGTGGGATGGATTGAATGAGCTCTATTCTATGTGATGAAGTTTAGAGCTTGATTCATTGTTGATGTAGGGTGTGGAAGGTTTCTTATGGTGAATAATGGGGTTTCCCTTTGATTTCTCCTGAATCCCTTAATTTTTGCACTCTACATGTTTGATAAAATGCCTCTTACAAATTTTACGTATTACTCAAATATTTCTTGGATGTCTTTGGATTCCTTGCATGAGCCTAATGTCTCATATGTTAGAATATCTCAAATATATATTGGCTTATACGATTGGTGATGCTTTATTGACTCTTTATGTTAGTCTATTACTCTCTTTGGTGTGTTTCATTCGATTCATGTTACATCATGATAAATTGTGCTAATTCCATTAATCTTCATATAGCCACGTTATTATTTACATTGTGTGATATCTCTTAGTGGCATGTGCATGGTATCATTGGCATGGTTTACTCCCGGATTTTCATGTGACTTTTTACACGGGATTTTTACGTGAGTTTTTAAAAGGATTTGAGATACTTGGTTTTTAGCTTACATAAAATTTGTCATAAAATGATTTTATGTCCATGAGCACCCTATATGTTCTTAGATCTAGGTCAAGCATCTTTTCTTACTTAGAGGCATTTGTTATATTTCACGTGATTTTCTACTACACCCTTGGGACTTTTCATGAGATAGAACACATAGATATTTTAAATGACATGATTATATAGTATCTACCTTATTTTACAAAAACATGGTTTTGAGTCGTGGTTTTGGATGTGAGGATTTGATATGATACCCCTATGCGAAAATATACCCTAATGGGCTTGGAGACCCCTAAGTAGGTTGGTCCTTGTGACCTTTATATGTGTGTATAGTCTTTATGACTCCGGAGACCCTTATATGGGTTGGCTAGACATAGCCCCATGGACCCCTATGTGGGTTGCCCCTTGTGGGCCCAGAGACCCTTCCATGGGTTGCCCCTCATGGGCCAATAAACCCCTTTGTGAGTTAGCCTTATGGCTTAAGGTACCCAATCACTAGGTCACATTAATAGGTAAACATGGCCGTAGTGACCCGATATATGCTATATGATATGATTGTATCAGAGACCCTTATGTGGGTTAAGTGATTTGTTTTGTCAGAGAATCTTACACGAGTTATGTGATTTGTTTACCAGAGACCCTCACATGGGTTATATGTCATGGATTTGTCGGAGACTTTATATGTTTTATTTACATTGGACTTTATTATGTGGTAGAGACCCCTTTATGGGTTAACATGTGGCATGTAGTACTTGACATGAGGTATATAGCACCTGGCATGTACGTATAGTATTTAGTATGTCGCATGTAGCATGTGGCATATACAGGTTTCAATTTAGTTCACTTGGGACTCTCTTGTGGTTATCTTGTGACATGTGTATAATCGTTTCATAGTAGAGATACATGTTTAGTAAATGTGATATATTCTCATGCCTACTTTGATTCCTTAGTTTATCTTGATTCTTCCTATTACATGTTTAGTAAATGTAATGTATTCTTATTCCTACTTTGATTCCTTAATTTATCTGGATTCCTCCTATTTGCTATTGTGATTATCTTTAGCTTCCTTTAGTGTTGTATAAACTACATACCTTCTCGCTAAGCCCGTCAAGTTTACCTCAATTGGCATCACCCATAGATGTGTAGGCGCATAGGTTGGATTGCACCTTAGGAAGAGGAAGAGATGAAGAATAAGCTTTCAAGCCCAATGATGATACATTTCATTTCAATTTTAGTTATTTTATCAATGATGTAGTACTTTATTTGTTTGAGATGGACCCCTTTGTGGGTAAGGATTATATATACTTTATGGGCAGGTGTAGGCCCCCTTTTATTTTGGATGATTATGAGATAGTTTTGGATGGTTATGATGTTATTTTTATTTCCGCTGTATAGAATTTTAGTTTAGCATTGTTATTCTATTCCGTTGCGATGTGATTATTATTTCAAATGGACGTGAAATGATAAAAAAATAAATTTATATGAAAAATGATATGTAAAGAAGTAAGAGGTTTGATGACACGTTTCGAGTTCGTTGGTCTCCCTGCTATGAGAAACGGATTTGGGGCAGATCATTCCCGTGTCACGGATCCGAACCTGACCCACTTCTCGACCCATGAATTTGGGTCGTGACAATTCCTCCGTCCAACATCTACCACCCACTTACATAATGTTGCAATTGGAACATCACAACAACAAAAAATTAATATACGCATTCTTAAAAAAAGAAATAGGTGAGTAGTCGAACAAAGCCCTTTTGTTTGGCCTTGTATGGCTGAATTGAACATGGAAAAAAGAATTGCTTTGAAACCATCAAAAAAGTATCATTGAGTGGTTTTCCTGCTCTGGTTCAACTATTTGATGATCCATTGAGCGATTATTATGCTTTAAAATAACAACGAGTGTGAAGAGAAGGGTTTGATCTTGGAGAAAGAGAGAAGGGTTTGTTAGGTGAGAGTGGAAGTGGGGGTTTTGAGGGTGGAAGAGGGGGGTGGGATGTGTAGATAAATTTGACTTTTTGTTTTGGTTTAGAAAGGTAATTTTAAATACAGTATTTATTGGAATTTTGAAAAAAAATTAAAATGGAGTGTGAAGATAAATTTTTAAGGTATATTTGGAAGCTCTCGAGAATAAATTATTATGAGAGAGAAACATAATAATAAATGTGGAAGTTTGTTGGCTATAAATAAATCAGTTGAGAATTTAGTTTAACAAGATGTAAGTTCTCAAACTCAGTCTTATCTTTATTAGATCTTTAGTTTCTTCAAACAAATCCCCATTTCTTCTAATGATATCTGTAATTTGGAAGATGTAGGAGTCAAATCATTTTCATCATCTTTTTTTTAAAATTTAAAATATAGTTAATTGATTGCAACATAAAAGGAGACATATATATAGATGAAACAAGTTTGAAGGTAACACTATCTCCATCTAGGCTAAAACATCATTAAGTGGTGTAGAACAAACCCGACAAGCAGTTTTGTGTGTTATATACAAGAAGGGCAAAAAGCTCTAATAGAAATCATGAGCCCCGAGAATGCAATTGTGTGAAATTTGGTAAGCTTAAGCAAAATTTTGTGTGGATCAAAACTCAGCTGTGAGTACTGCCACTTTTTATGTAAATTCCTTCGTTTAGGCTCTCAAATCAACGTTTTTGCTATTTTTAATAATTTTCCTTTTCGCTATAACTTTCTATTTACAAGTCAAAATAAGATCCCATTTGTTCTGGGATGTTTATTAGTGATAGTAGTATTTGATTCTGTTATTAACTCAATTTTCTATTTTTGGTAAAAATTACCAAATTAACCTAATTTCGTGCCTAACACGAATTAGGGTTTCAACAACATTTATGTTTGTTGGGAATGAAGTGTTGATCATTTCACGTGCTTGGAAATATTTTTGTGGTTTTTTTTTTTTTGAGAATTGCGTATAAAGCAGAATGTGAGATAAATGAGAAGATTTTTTCATGACAAAGGAAACACACATCAGTTTTCTTAATTTTTTAAAATCATATTTCAAGTTTAACAATCAACCTCTTTCTCTCATCTCTCTGCTTCACTTGCTCTTTGTTATCTGTTTTTATCTCTCCCTTCTTGGTACATTCCCATCTCATAATCTTTGGTTATGGAGGTTTGTGTTTGGTCCCCCAAATTAGCTTTAGTTAATTTTTCGGTCTCAACCGACATGGCTAGCGATAGCATTATATTTAAATGGAACATAACTGAAATCAAATCTGCTATTGTTTAGTGGGTATGTTATTCCCTCCCATTTGTTTATCAGTTTGAACATCTGATTTTTACTTTCTTTTTTCTTTTTGTTCTAGGTTAATTATTCTACTGCTTGATGATGGGTTTGGACTTAATGTTTGGTCTGATTGAACAAAGGGATTGAGGTTTTTGAGACTATTTTTGCTTTTGCTTTTGTGAGCTTATTGAATCAATTGCTTTGTTTATACTTATAGATGCTTTAGGCTTTTGCTGTCAAGGGAATAGCTAAGAATGAGAAGCCTTAAAGGCCTAAACGTGTTGTGTCAAGTTTAGTGTAAAAGAACAATAATGGGAAGCATGTGGAGGTGACATCTATTATTTTGAATGGTTCATTCACCTCATGCAGGCTATCGACAGCAATGCAAGTGATGATTCGAGCAGGTTGACAAAATCTACATTGCACCAAGTACTGTCCGGCAATTCCAGGTTTGGGTTCTAACTTGAGTAGCCGCACCAATATTGATTTCAAGGTTAACATTCAGTTATTTTTGCCTGTGAATTTCCATTTTCAATGATATGATCATGGCCACTAATGGTCCAACTAAATAAGATTTAGATCAGGTGGTAGAGAATAATAATCCTTTTACTAGATGTGAAACCTTTCTTAAAAAGGTGCTCAAACCAGATATCTGTAATTTTAATTTTTGGTTCTTTTTTGGGTTTGTTTATTAGTTGTAAAATTATTTGAAAATTCATCCCTCAGATTGTAGATCAGCATACCTTTGGATAGAGTGAAGCATTTGGTAAGTGGCCTTCTATTTATATAATCATCATCATCATTGAGTAACACATGGTGCACCATTTGACAGTCTACCATGTGATCTCTTAGATTGTGATCACAGCCATCTATTTACTTCATTGTCATGGATAAATTTGAAATATTTAGCTAACAACTTAGAAAAAAAATCTATAGAGCAATGGTTGAGATTTTCCAAGTAGAAAAGAAGATATTTAAATTTATTTTTATGCTTTGTTTCTAAAGTGTAATTGCCATAATTTTTTTTAAAGACATTTGGGGGGTGTTTGTGATGTTAAAGTCATTGTTCTCTTTGTTAATGCAATTGAGGTATGCTCACTAATTTGTTCTTTATCTCTCTCTCTCTCTCTCTCTCTCTCTCTCTCTTGAACACTGATGTGAGAACTTATTGTGCATTCAGTCTTTTTCATGACCAATGAGCTATTATGTCAATTTCCATAGGCTTTCTAATATGATTTCACTGAAAATTGACAATGAGATTGTCCTTTATTTTCTCAAACATAGCAACACCTTCAAAACCAAAAGCAATAAATTGCTAAATTATCTTTCATAAAAGCCATATCTTAAATAATCCCTAAAATTTCTCTATCTTCTCCTCTATTTTTTTTTTTTTATAAGAAAATGGGTCAGTGGTTAGTAATTAATAGGTGAAGACGGGTTTAGAACCCAGGTCTATTATATGAACGGGTTTAGTAATTAATATGTTCTCACAGATCCATCTCTTTCATGATCTATTAATATTCCTATTAAATGGGCTAAAGAGATTTTATCTCTCTCTCTCTCTCTGAGTTGTCTAAGCTCTCCTCTTTATATATTAGCTAAGCTTAAGCCTACCTTATTCCTTCGTTGTTATAAAAAATTCAACTCCATATTCTATCAGATCGAATTGGCATACCTCGACATAATAATCAAGTTGGGTTTGGCTTGAGTATTTGCTCATCTTGAATCTTATTATCTTGCTTGGATCAAAACCCAACCCATCATGAGAACAAAGAACCTCGCTAGCTGTTCCTATCCGGAGATTTGTGTTGTTGTGTCCTATACGATTAATAATCATTTCAAATTGGTCTTTAATATTTCTGACCAGTCCAAATTAGACCCGAAATACTGCCCCAAAAAGTCCCAGATTCTATAATTGCACATATTCAAATCTTAAAAAAAAAAAAAATCATAATTACATGTATACATCTCCTTACCCTATTCATTTTCCTAAAATTTGTCCTTCAAATAAAACCTTTTTTAAATTGGTAACTTTGTAATTTTTTAATAACTAAAATCTCTCTTCTTAATGACTAAAAGTTATCTCTCTTTTTAAAATAACTCTAATTTTTTTAAGTACATAATAACTCTAATTTTTCAACTTAATAAAAACTTAACTTAGATATTTATAAAAAAGAAAATTCTAAACCACATTATTTGTGCAAATTTGCACGGGTTCACATCTAGTTATATGCATAATTGTTGGATTACTATAACACCCTCCATAGATCATGTATAAATCAAAATACCCTAAAACCAGTAGCTAGCCGCATCCCCCCCCTTCAAATTCCATAAAAATAAAAAATAAAAAATAAAATGATATGTGATGACAAATTGTCTGTAGTGTTTATCGTGAATTATGACCTGACACATGTTGTGTTGGGGATTCAAAAAAGGAAGAAAATGTTCTGTGATGACAAAGTGCCTGTAGTGCTTATGGTGAATTATAAGTTGACACATATTGTATTTGGGGTTCAAAAAAGTGTTCAGTTGTAAAAAAAAAAAAAAAAAAAGAGAAACCAAATTCAAAAACACATCATGTGCTCATGTGCAAGTCAATGGCACATCTACATAGGCATGTGTCAATACAGACAATCAGTCTCCCAAAAAAATTGTTCAGGTGCAAAAAATGAGACACCGAATCCAAAGATAAATCATGTGTCAATCAGTGGCATGCTTACTTAGGCGTGTGCCAACACAGAAAAGTACCTGATGTGTGCTAGAATAACAAGTTTGGCTACTTGGAAAGAACATGTTAACCAGATTATTCAAATAGTTAGAGAGAAGTTTACAAAGCCCTATGGCTGTATATTGACTTTAAAAAAAAAAATAGTAGAAGAGAGGGAACGTATTGGCAAAAGAGATTATGAAGTACGTTAACAGAAGATTAATGATCAGGAGAGGATTGAGACCATATACTGTACTATAGGATCTTGGCAAAGATCACATATTGGGACTTCAGGCCCAACCCATTATGATAATAACAAATCAAGGTCACTTGCAGCTCTATTTTCAGGCAAGCCATCCTATAGCTGGACACAAGGAGAAATGCATGCCATGACCAAAATCAACAAGAACAATAGGGATATTAAAAGCCAGACATCAACGATGAAGTAACATGGACGATTAAATGCAAACAAAAGCAGCCACCCTTATGAAATTAGGGCTGACAAGGGGTGAACCAATCAATATAGTAAGCAAAAGACAAAGGAAATGACTTCGTTTCCTATAGAGTGACTTGGAGCCAACCAGCCAAGCCATGGCAGTTCAGATGGTTCACAAATCTGAAATTTCATGGTAGTATGTAGGGTTGGGCCGGGTGGCAACAAGTCAAGCTGAGCTGAGCTGAGCCCAGCTCAGCTCAGGCTTGTCATATGAAAGCAAAGCTCAGGTTCGGATTGGGCTCGTAAAAGTAGGCTAGGCTTGTCAGTCAGGAGAAAAAAAGTCCAACAGCCTCATGGCCCATTAACCCAAATTGTCTTTTTGAATATTACTATTTTCACATAAACATATATGTTAAAAGAAATTAATCAAACTGAGCTTTTTCCAAGCTGAGCTTAATGAAACTCGGCTAGGCTTGCTTAGAAAACAAACTCAAATCCAGGCTCAGGCTCCGCTCATGATAGGCCTAGCTAGCTCGACTCGTGGCCAACCCTAGTAGTATGGTATTAGCAAAGTCAAAAGGAAGTGACTTCACTATAATTTACATTCATATCATCATCATAATCATCTATTAAAGTAAATTACACGGTCATCTCCATCAACACCCAATAAAAAATGATTAGCAAATAAAAAATGTTTACTTCGCTAACAAGCATGAATTTTATTACTAATTTTGATTGTGTTTTGGACGTTAACTTGTTATGTTAACATTCCACATCAGAAACGTATCATCTTTAATGGGTCTGGTACGAGCTGGGCCTTACTGGATCCATTTGCGGTTAGCCAAACCCTCCCCGTCACAGAGTGAGGCCACTTGATTTTTTTTCCCTTTTTGGAGAGCTAGGGGGTTGAATCTAAAATTTTGTGGTCTGTAGGAGTCTATTTGTAATTATCAAATTTTTTGGTTTGTGATCAGCTCAATCACTTGAGTATACTGCATGAACAAAAAAATATGAGGTTTTTATCTTTTGTGGTTTTTTTTTTTTTTTTTTTTTTTTGTAGTTTTTATTCAACAGTATGCTGTGCTTGAGATGAGCAAATCCCTTTTGTCTACAGAATCCTTCAAGGCCAAGCCTACGCAACAATCAATTAACATAATGGGCCTTTAAAAATAAGGTCAAGGCCAACCCAATAAGTTTGCCCAAGCCTTGACAAAGCTGACCGGGTTTGAATCATCTCCTACCGCGCCAGTCTATGCCCAAGACGTGACACAATGTCTGACAAAGGGTGCATTAATAAATATACAAGTAATTATTTACTATAATACCTTCCTTTGACCCATATGTATTGATCCAAATACCCTTTGTCAAATCTCATGTCATGCACTGATTGGTAATGGCATGCTATAATTTAAGGCTGCAAATCGGGCCGGGCTAGCCTAAAGCCCTACTTGTTTGGCCCAAAAATCGACCTAAAAAGCCCATCCTGAGGGTAGGCCTGGGACCAAGATAAGAGCCTGAACATTTGGTAGGGCTGGGCTCGGCTTACCTCAGCCCAGCTAGAGGCCCAAACTTTATAATATATGGAAAACACAAGAAATTGGAAATCATATTATATACTGTTTGAAGCTTTAATAGATTTGTTTTTCACCATTCATATAATTATAAACAAGATATGATATTATAGGGACATCTAAGTCCCTTATTTACTGTAACATAACTCTTTATTTACTAAACTTTACATAAAACATGGGTAAAAGCTTAAACTAGTAATTGGGCTTCCACCACCATGGAAAATTGGAAATGCAATCATGCAAACACAAAACAAATTCCAAGCTTGAATAAATTACGGGCCGGCCCAAGGCCTGATAAAATAATTAGGACCAGGTTTGGGCCAGAAGTTATCAAAAAAAGTTTAGGTCCAAAATTGGCCTGGGCCCATAAACACTATAATTGGCTGGGTTTGGGCCTAACCTGGCGTGGACTAAGCTCCGCCCCTTTGCACCCCTATTATCACTCCATTCAGACCGGAGATGATTCAAACCCAAGCTGATCGAGCATATTCCTTCGATTATAATTCCTCGTTTGGAAAACCATCAATTTAGAAAATTACATCAAATTTCTTTGTTGCAGTAGGTTTCTAAACAAAAGTTTAATTTTTCACCTTGACAAATCTTTAACAATTTGTAGATCAATAAATTTTCTTTTCACATGATGCATCTTCGGTCTGGTAATCTCGTTATAATGGCTTCATGTAATTGCAGATCAACATTCACTGTCTAATGTCTAAGAAACTTCAAAACCTCTCACAATAATAGGTGTCCTCATTTTTCTTTACACAGATAAAAAGAATCCAATAATCAGTTATATATAATACATAAATTTCACAGTTCATGAAAGGCAGAACATTGAATTAAACATCTTTTCCAAGAACAAAATAAATTCACAATCTTATTAAAACAAAAAAAAAACTTGAAGTCACCATGATCATGTTAGGATTATCAACTAGAAAGTGATCTTATAGTATAAACCTTGTCACTATGGACATTTTTTACTTCCTAGAACATTCAGTCTCTTAAAACCCGGTTCAAGTTGCTATGTTTTAGTATCATCTATATGGGATAACTCAAACATGACCTATCATTGGCAGGTTTTGTTGTTGTGGGATGCGAAGCAACTTACACTCTAGATTTAGGTGTATTTTGATTATTTTAGATTTTAATTTTTTATTTGGTTATTAGTAGTTTAGACAATTTTATTTTGTCTAAATGTTATTTTTGTCAATCAGTTTAGCGGTCCGGATTTTGTGGGCACAAAATCCGTATACCATGCATGTACATGAACCAATGGATGAACACATCAGTGTCAAAAATTAATAAGCACCCCCCCCCCCCCCAAAAAAAAAAAGTGTAAATCATTTTTCGGCCCTGATTTGTCCGCCCCTTGGTCCTTGTGCATGTTTTGCACATGGATTTTATGTGCACAAAAGCCTGGTTTAGGGGTTTTGGTTTGTTTTCAAATAGAATATGTTTATTTAACTCACCGATGTGTATCTTCAGGCAATGTGAATCCCAAACCTAGATATAGGCGAAGAGGTGTATCATGTTGAAAGCCGGCAGAAACCCATTCAATGCTTTTGACTTTTGAACTACAAAGCTCTAGGTAGAACAACTGGTCTCAAAAGCAGAAGCACACCGGTTGGTGGGTATTTTCGGACTGGTTGTTGGTCGATGGGGAGGTATTGATGCTATCTGATCCGGGTGTCATTGACTCGAGTCATAGATGTCAGCAAAATTTGGCCGCGGATACTGTCCTCTCCCAAAAATTGAGGAAGAAAGCAAGAGTTGCATATTGATTCACCAGACTGGATTTGGTAGGACTAAATAAAGTCACCCTAAGATAGGATTGATACAGAGTCCCACACATCAACTTCCAAAAAGTGACTTATACTTTTTGGGGGATGCTTTTCACTTTTTCAACACTGATGTGTCAGCTCCAGCTCGATATCCTCTTTGGCACCCCCTTGTGTGAGCACGATATCTTTTGCTATGCCCCCTTGTGCGATGCCCCATGAGGCAAAACACAAGGGGGTTAATGAACCCTTTCACTTTTGGATGTCCCATCAACCCCTAAAAATGAATGGATCCCACTCCCTTGTGTCTTGCCTCATGGGCCGTCACACAAAGAAGGCATCACAGAGGATATCAACCTCCTTGTGCGATGCCCTATGAGGCAAAAGACACAAGGGGGTGAGACCATATCAACCCATCAGTTCTACCTCAGGGTGACTTCAATTAGTCCTATCAAATCCTCAGGGTGATGCACTAGACTGGAAAAATTTTAAGTTTTATTGACAACTTTGAAGGAAAAACTGCAACATTACAAACACATCTATGTTACAGGGACTCAAGATGCATGGAATTGGAAGGATCAACCAACGTTCCAAATCTCAGCACCCAAAACCAGCTACAACGAGAAGAAAAATTACAGGGAGAAAATCTTCAGTTCCCAAATTGACGGCTTGGATTTGGTTACCCCCTCCTAAAGTGTCCCTAACATGTCCCATACACATGCAGGAAGAGACACATCACTCCCAAAAGTAATTTACATTTCTTGGGGTATGGTGTAAATCGCTTCTTAATGTGATATGTGCCCCTGCATGCAGGGGACAGGTTAGTAGGGGCACTTTAGAAGGCAACACCAAATCTTGAGCCTCCAATACACAAAGGCTGAGGTGTATAGGATTAAAACTGTAAAAATGGTTTTCAAAAATAATCACATACAAGTCTCTGTGTCAGGAGACATAAGGGGACAGGCAAAGTTCAAAACAGAAGATTCACTTCCAAAATTATATCGATACCTCCACATATTACAAATAACGTAAAAGATATCTCTATTTTTCACTTAGGGATCTAAAAAACCAGCTCCTTCTTGTTAAACTGGTTCATCTAGGTTTCGTAACTTTGAGTAACACTTCTTCATCTAGCCCACACGCAGGTACTTCCATCACATTTTGATCATTTATGACCAAGTATCTACAATAGGAGAGATAAAAATTAGATAAAATCATATTATATGAAGAGATAAATATGATAAAACATAGGGACAGAAGTATAAAAAAAAAAAAAAAAAAACCATAAATCAACTCCCAACATGTGGAATGACCTTTAAATATAAAGTCAAGGGTGTGAGTCATTCTTTGGAGTTTCAAAGCCCAGCTCATCCTGATCCATCTACCATTCCAATGTTCTTGATTTAGAAAAGGTCAGTGCGTAGGCGTTACGGGTTGGCTAAAACTATGACAAAGCGTATAGGACAACGAAACTGGAATCTGAATGTTTTGATGCATTCGTGTTTGATTTTTATATATTTATTTATTTATTGGGTAAGGCCATTTGGATCCAATGATATTTGTGTGGGACCGCAAAAAGTGTATGGACCCCACCCCGTTGTGTTTGTGGACTCGTATCCTCTACGGCATCTGGTCGTGAATCAGGCGTGAGCCGAGACACGAAGGGAAAGCGTATTAGCCCCACCCCTTTTGTGTCTTGGCTCATGACTGACTGGCCCTGCATAACAGAGGATGCTGGACCTGTGTCTATGGCTCACTGTGGCACACCACAAGGTGGTGCGGAGGATACGGATCCGTATAAATCGTTTCTACTTCCACTGCGGTGACATCACACCAGTCATATAGGCCAGGCGACACCGTGCAGTCAAGATATCTAGATAGGAAACAAAGGACGAAAGTGTCTGTGATGAAACTATATGCCTCCAAAGGAAAGAATATTTTATTAAATAGCCTTTTGTCAGGCATAATGTTGTGTGCTGGATACAACCAAGAAATGATTTGAATTAGGGGGAACAAATTTGAAGCGAATGGTTATATATCGAGTTCAAATCATCTCCAGTCTGAATGGACATGTACCACTTCAGTCTCTTCTCACAATGTGACACAATGTCTGACAAAAGGTGTATTAATAATTACACAGGTACTTATTTATTATGTATTTACAGTAATACCCTCTTTTGACCCATGTGTATTGACTTAAACACCTTTTATCAGACCACATGTCATGCACTTATTGATAATGGTGTGGTACTTGTCCATGGGAGATGATTCTAGAGCTGATATATCCGTATTTATTTTGGTTTACTTAATCCGATATTGGAAATGAATTCGGATATCTACGGATATTTAAAAATAAGATTCTTAGATATTTGTTTACCTTTATGAATTTTGGATAGAATCTACATATATCCAACTACATTTTCAGTAAGAAACTTAATGCATTAAGTGGTAACATAAATTTTGGAGTGTGAAAATGTGGGAGGAAAGAAACGTGGAGAGGGATGGAACTGTTAATAATAGCAATAAGAAAGCCAAATACTAAAAAGCTTGGAGAATAAGTTGGAGTTGAAGATGACAATGATTATGATAAAGACTGCAAAGATAATAAAGACTTTTTTTTATGTAAACAAGAGATTAAGGACCTAATAACTATGAAAATGGAAGATGATCAGTGGAATTCAACTAGAAAAAGGAAGTTGGTTATTAAGAGGTTTCAGTTAAGGGTTTAGTATTAAAATATAGAAATATTATTCTATGCATCCGGTTCAATTCTTTTATAATATATATAAACAAATTGGATATAGATGCATCCATATTCACATTCAGCGGATCAAATATGAACTGGATATAAATGATTAGGGACATAGTTGACAGCCCTAATTCAAATCTGCTAGGAGAAGCAGAGATGTTTACACACAAACACACACAATACGGAATGCTGCTAGAAGGTATTAAAGCCATGACCTCTGTTCTAAAGAGGCAACGCCACAACCACCAAAGAAGTGGGTATTGGGTACAGTTGGTTAAACCCTACACTGCCTTGCATGATGTGTTTTAGCTCCTTTTTGGCTGAAGTCCAACCTACTATGTTAAAACCTCATGCATGTTTCAGGCCCAGCCAAATCTTTACCAAGTTAAATTTCTTAAATGTATTATGTAACCTATGTTTGTCCTATTTGTTAAACACAGTTTCAATTCACTGTGAATATAAAGTTTAAAGACCAGGATCAGAGGATTGTTCGAGTCGATTGGGCTTACTAGTAACACTTGGTTTTCTTTTAGGCTGTGCTTGGGTCTCTCTTCTCACAATCCATACCCAAAATTTTGGGCCAGCTTGGTTTTCTTTTAGGCTGTGCTTGGGTCTCTCTTCTCACAATCCATACCCAAAATTTTGGGCCAGCCCATGGACTGGCCATAAACCAAAGTTTGCACAAGTTTAGACCAGCCTTGGCCTTTTGATCTAGCAGCTAAAATCAATTCAATATATCATCACATTCAGATGAATGAGGCGGACCTCTAGACTCTAGTCTAGATTGGCTGGACAGCCGGATTAACTCTGCCCAGCACACTGGTAACAGGGTTGCACTTCATACCCGTTCGAGAGCAACTGTTTTCCCTACGATATTTTTTTCGTGCTGCGTTTGGTCGTCATTTGGAATGAAACCATTTCATTTTGGTTTGCCATGGCACTTGAGTGTGAAGGAGCATCACCCAATATGGATTAATCTTCATTCATCTCTAAAATATGAATAAATAATAAAAATGTTGCATTTCTTAAAAACCTCTTACCAAACCAGTATGACTTGAGACGAGTCTATCATAAAGCATCACCTCAAGTATTCAATTGTTATGCAAATTTGAATTAAATTAATTTCATACTTGGTGGCAACCAAACACGGCCTAACATCTTTTATCATTTTTGTTTTTTCATGTATATACTCATCAAGGTGTAATACTATGGTTTGAGTCTAGCATTACGTGAAAGAGTGCATCCATTGTTCCAGATACAGATTGTCCTTAATTCATAAGCATAGAGAGCTTAGTGTTACAATATTCACTCATTTCACAATTGTCCGAGGAAACAAATGGAAGCTAGTTATATAAATGAATGATTTCTTTTTATTTTTTATTGTTTTGGGTTAGGCCACTTGGGCATGCTGCTGCCATATAAGGTGAACCCACACTAGGCAAGCATCAACCCAATCCAATAGGGAATGTTACCTAGGGGACTTGAAACCCCGACCTCTCCCTTGGAGAGGCCATAGCACAACCATCTCATCACTTAAAACAAAAAATAAAATTAAGAATAAAAAAAAAATTGTCCAACACAAAATGGTAACAAAAAAAAAAAAAGAGAACGGAGATGAATGCCAAAAAAAAAAAAGGAAAGAACGAAACAAACAACAAAACAAGGCCAGAAACAAAGAAAGAAAAAAAACCTTTAGATGTTCTTTCCCTACCTTGATTGGTCCTCTAGGGTTATTACCTAGCGAAGGATCCGTTCTCTAGATAGTGAGAGTGAATTGTCTAAAACTCCAAAAGGTTTTTGTTATTATTAGAAACATTAGAGGAGATAAGACAAGCCTAAAAGAGAGATACTTGTGTATGAGAATAAATAATAGTAGTAGCTGTAATATTGCCATGACAAAAATATTTAAGGTGGTTCGACAATATTGCATACATCCACTTCCACTATGGAGAAGATTATAATTACAAAAAGTCTTACATTATACCTCCAGTGTGTGATTTATATAAACTAGTGCAAGGCACAATCCCAATTTCATTAGGAAACTTAAAGCTTCTACTCTAAGAAGTTTCTAATTTTGGGTTTTATGTGTTAAATTAGATCAGATCTTCTATAATTTAGGTGGGGGAGGGGGGGGGGGCATTTTTTCCAACCCCACCAATGGAAATCAATCAACTAAATGCTTGTCATATGGGATAAGATTTGAGGCAAACACAGCAAGTATGTAAAAGAGGAAGCAACCATTTATTCCAACGGAAAGGGTCCTTCTATATGATAATGTTAAATACTTTCACTATAACCTTTGTTTATATTGTTAAGAGTAAGAGAGTTGGATGACTTTCCTCGCGGGGGAACTACACTAACTTCCAAAGTACAACAATCACTCTCATCGTCACTGAGAGCCCACCACATGACCCTCATATCCTCCGTAGTGGAAAAAAAAAAAGGGAGCTTTTATTCACACCTCTCTTTTTATAAGCACACCTCAATTAACTCTATTAAAAAACTACGCTATTTTAAAATGACAGTTATAACCCCAATAACATTTTTTAAAAAAAAACTTAAAAATAAAGTTTCTAAACACACCTCCTCTTCTTCTTCCAAACCGTCTCATTCTCCCTCTCACCAAAGATTCTTCAACTCTCTCTATTATTCTCCATTTAGGGCTCCCTAACACCAAAAAAAAATCATACATTTAGATTTTCAAACAAGAACTCAACCAATGGAGCATCAAGGAAGTGAAATGGAAGCCTTTAGGTAAAAAAAAAAAAAAAATCAAGTTTTGGGCCGTCATGCTCGGCATTATAGGGCCGAACAATATGATGCCAAACACAAAATAGAATGCTTAAAAAAAAAATTGGCAACCCAATGTCTCAACCCGTTGGAGTCAGATTTGCGATGAAATAGTGGTGGAAACAGCAATGAATTCACCACACAAGAGGTAAAAAGTAGTGTATCTGGCCGATAGTGTGACTTGTGTGTATAACAATTTGGATGAAATTGATATTATTGTTGTTCTCTTATGTATAAATATTCAATGGTCGGGCGGCATTAATTAGGTAGACAACGGATGTTAGAAAGAAGAATGGGTTTATTATAGTTATTAAGAAGTCAAATTCTGATTCTGCCTTAAGAAAATCAAGTCTGACCCTTGCATGTGAGCAGAGTGAATGGTATAGAGAAGATAAGAGGTCAAGAAATGTCAGCGGGACTGTAAAGATCAAAGGAACGGGCACCAAGAAGTGCAAATGTCTATTCTAATTGAAGGGAAAAAAGTTACCCACTGATGATTGCAATGAAGCAAAGAGATTCCATCAATACGACTACAATAACCACGATATATAATGTGTGACAGAAAAAAAAAAAAAAAAAAAAAAAGGAAGAAAAGGTTGGTATATATCAAATGCAACAATTGCTTTGACGGTTGGCCAAAAATAATTACAACGAGTGGCATCAGACAGCCAAAAACACCAAAACTGTCATTGATATTTTTTTGTCACACCCAACTAGTATAAATCTAGTGTACAAGTTGGACTGTCATGGGTCCCTGTATGAGCAATTATATGAGTCACATGCGAGAGTACACGAGATTAGATATAAATTATCCTATTTCAATGATTGTGTGTCATACGATCATTAGATGACTATACCGGAGTGTGAACATCTAATTGCATCACACTATGATGTTATCCTATATTACCTGGGTGTGCATCAGTGCCTCACTTTTCTACCACTCAGATCAAATCCTATCCACGTTGTCGCTTGGAAGGAAATTGTCATCAGTTTAGTCAACGGAAATCACTTTGTCCAGATTATCTTGATGTCTAGTCATCCAATCCCGCCCATAGCAACATTTGGCATAGATATAGATACAACAAAGCATCGGGTTGGGCACTTCCATCATATGAAGTAAGGATCAAAAAATTTAGATGTGTTGTTGGCTCGAATGTCACTACACAGGAGACTATAGATTTGAGCGACGACTAATTTAATTTTTTGTTTGGTTGCACATCTGTTGTATCCTTCTAGTCTTATTTTGGGATCATGTCCAGAACATTGACTTTGACTAATGTAATCTTTTGACATATTAATAAAGTTGAAATTTTTTATTATTTTGTTCTCATTCTTTTACCTGTCTAAGGCTATTAATTGCAATTGAAACAGAATAAATACAAGATGTTTTATAATAGAACTAAGATAGAGAAAATGACTATTCATTACAAAGAAGGTGTTTTAGTACATGTGATCATATAATGGAGTACAAAATAGAAGGGAGTACAAAATATCTAGGGGTTATCCCCTGTACAATACAAAAAAAGAGTAAACATCCACAGATGGAGTTATCCCCCGCAATGCAACTTCTTCCGCGTATATTTCCTGCCACTGGAACCAAATAGAGTAATAGGTGCATTAGAAGTAAGGGTCTGCTGAACATGGGGGGATCACTGGGAGGAGGTGGTGCTTCGGGCAAGGGAGGCACCGACAGAAAGTGAGGCACGAGGAGCCGATGGACGTTGTGTAGCTGCCGAAGATGGGGCATGGGGAGCTGAGAATGTGGTGTCATTGCTGCATCATAAAATCTACCATACACGATGCAACATGGTGACCAATCGATCCCTCGACATCTCCTCGACACTGCGATCTATAATAGACTGAATAATCTGCAGTGAACGCTCAATGCGCTAGAATAAAACATACCTAAAAGTATAAGATGAATACATTTTTAACAATTAAAAAATTAATTAACATGAATATGCAAACATTAAACGATATACCTGGATGGCTGTATTGGTGTGCACGGTACCCTGCGTTGGTGGCTGGGGTGCACCGTTGGATCAATATAGTGGATTTTACACATGTATATGGGACACATGCTAATACCACTTCATATAATCGTTCGCATACTTAGAGGGGTAGGTGGCCGACATGGATATATATATATATATATATATATATATCAAATAGAACATGGCTCTTCCACACCCCTTAAAACTACTCTAAACATGTGTATATCGGTCGATATGTGGTAGCGGACACACCCCGACTAGCTCGAATAGGGGCTATGGGAGCAGGGGGAATGACCTAGCGCTGTCCAAACTGTCGTAGGACGCGTATAAGATGGTAGGGCTCCACAATGTCTAGGAACCTTAGTAAGCCATGAAAGTACACAATGTCCTAGAATGCATGGTGTACCTTACAATCAGCGTATAGTATCCAAATCACTTGCACAAACCAAATAAAATATACGTTAGCAAACTATTAAAATAGTAAGGATTGTCATATACTATCTGAAGTGAGGTTTATCGTTCTTAAACAAAGAAATTAGTAAAGTTCATTAAACAACCACATATCTACATATGTTTTCTCATGATCATCATATGAATCTCTGAGATCTAATCTTAAAGGAAGTTTAGAATTACCTCAATGATTTAACCGGACACA
>JAOXJP010239591.1:0-23391 GCA_025762735.1 Platanus orientalis | reverse complement strand
AAATTACCCCTTGTGAAGCATAGAACCTATTTACTTCTCTCTATTTGAGATGATTATATATATATATATATATATATCATCACAACTAATTCAAGATTAGGTTAACCGTAATTAAATAAAATATTAGCATAGATTGATTTACGCATGTAGCTCTATAGTGCTTTACTCTACCACTTGGAAATTATAAAATTGGATAGTCCTTCCCACACTTTTGACCACTCATAGTGTCGAGAACCTAAAGGGTAAAAGGTCTAAACCAAAATCAATTCTTGGTTGAGGTCAAGTAACTATTGACTGGTCAAAGAATAATTGAATTCTAATTGGTGGGAGTTCTAAATTTTTGCATATGTATCGTGTTGTAGATATTCGTTTCATTACTATACTTCAAGTTTTTGGAGAGGATCCTTTTTAGGGTTAAGGGACCAACAATCCAGTGCATGTAAGGGGGACCCCATGCGTGTTACCCCAGTGAGCTCTGAGGACTAACTGCATACAGTGGATTGATCACCATAATCCCCTCAATCTTATAACATTGAATGGTACATCTTCCATCATCAATTGGTTTTGGTCGGAATGGCTATTTGGTGGGTGTTAAGATACTTCAATCGGTATCAGAGCGCCAGGTTGGGGATTCGAGTCACCCCGCATGGTTGCAGGCAGGTGAGGTGAGGGGAATTATTAGGGTTATGGGTCCCACAATTCAACGTGTGTGGGGGGGACTCCATGAGTGTTAGCCTAGTGAGATCTAAGGACTAACCGCCTATAGTGGACTGACCACCACAACCCCCTTGATCTTAAAACATTAAAAAGTATACATCTTCCATCACCAATTGATTTTGATTGGAACGGCCGTTTGGTGGCCTTTAAGGTACTTCAATCGGTATCAAAGCGCTAGGTTAGGTGTTCGAGTCACCCTGCATGGTTGCAGGCGAGGAGGGGGGAGGGGAGGGGATTATTAGGGTTATGGGACCTACAATCCAACGTGTATGTAGGGGACCCCATGCTCATTTCCTTAGTGAGATCTAAGGACTAACCGTCTACAATGGACTGACCACCACAACCCCCTAAATCTTAAAACATTAAAAGGTATACCTCTTCCATCACCAATTGATTTTGATTGGAAGGCCATTTGGTGGGCATTTAGGTACTTCAATTGGTATCAGAGTATCATATCGGGGGTTCAAGTCATACCGCATAGCTTAGGATTATGGGTCCTACAATCTAGTGCGTGTGAGGGGGACCCCATGCGTGTTACCCTAGTGAGCTCTGAGGACTAACCGCCTACAATGGGCTGACCACCACAACCCCCTCAATCTTAAAACATTAAAAGGTACATTTTCCAGCACCAATTATTTATGGTCAGAATGACCGTTTGGTAGGCGCTTCAATCTTGATTGTCAAACCATAACAATTGGATGAGTTATGGATCAATTGGACTATGACTGATGGGCTAGAACAATTGGGCTTCCAATCGCTTCCCTTTAAAAAAAAAAAAAAAAACCATTGATTTAAATTATAGTTTGGGGTCATGTAACTAATGATAATTAATCAATAAACTTTGATTTCCTTCATGATATAATATACAAAAATATATTAATCATATCCATTAATTTTCTAACTTTACTTAAAAAAAAAAAAAAAAAAAGATATTACTTAACAGGGCATTTGCACCATCATATGCTTAACATCGTCGATTACAGTGGAACTTGGAACATTGAAAATTTACTAAAAGTTTATTTTTTGTTTATATATATTTTTTTCAAACAAAATTATAAGAGCAATATCTGGAAATGTGAAGATGATGGTGATGGCCATAACGGCTGTTCCTATATTTTGAACGGTTGGCGTGGTGGGGAAATCCTCGGATCAACCATGATGTGGTGCTGGGTTCGGCATTGGAGGAGGACGAGAGCCAACGTCACGCAGCTCCCTCATATCTGGAGCTACAGTACCGATAAAACATAATTAAAGCCATAACACTTAATTAAAAACCATAATTATTTAAAAGTGCAGTTTAGATCCTGTCCCGTCTGCTTATGTATTGGTAGGACCTGTCTACAACCTAAGTGCAAGGTTTGGCTTAAAAAGAGGTGCACAACCTATGCTTAACCATTTGTTTTTTACGCCAAACCATGCACTTTGGCTGTGCTCAAGACATATGCAGATACTGAGCCAAGTGTGTATAGGTAGACCAGAAAAGATTTAAGTACGGAAATGTATTGTATCCGTTCCTCTTAACAAATGCTCCTCTCTGCCCCATGTCAGAGGATGGGTACATCAGTGCCCCCCCAGAAAAACAAAAAGTGAAAATCACTTGTCAATGCTGATGTGCCCACCCCCTGACATAGGGCAGAGAGGAACTTTTGTTAACAGGAACGGATACAATCCACTTTATGCTTTTCATGCTTTGGATCCTTAACCCTTAAAAGTGTGCTACAGTACATTAGCAAAGGTGATTAAAATTGGGGTGATATCCTCTGTGCCGCCCCCCTCTGCAATGCTCGGGAGCCGAAACAGTGGGGGAGAATCAATTCACTTTTTGAGGTAAAGTAACAACTCTACTAGTGAATTGATTCCACCCCCCTTGCCTCGGCCCTTGTGCATCACCCAGGGGGGGGTGTTGGTGCAGACGATATCAGGCCATTAAAATTAGGCTTTGGATCCTATCCTGCCTGTTATGGCCTGTCCAGCCTAACAGGTTGACATTTCACCCATCCAGATCCTCTGTTGTGTTGTTTCCTAATAATGGCCACGAGATGATACGTGGCATTCAACAGGGTTAAAAGTAAAAAAGGCATCCATATAAAAAAGTGGGAGCCCAAAATATATGGAAGCACCGCTGCAGAAGATCCGTCTTCACACCCACCATATTATTATAAACTTCTGAACTAAACTGCAACATTCGTACCTCCATAAACCAATCCCAATTGCATGGCAAAGATGGCAACGATATATAACAGCAAAATGAGGGAACGAACAAAGTAAGAGAGACCCATCTCCTTTACTGGGGCAATTCGTTCTTTCGGCTCTTCTGCATCTTACCTCTCACCACAACTTAAACAAGTAGATAAAAAGTTGAAGATGGCCTCACTTTTAGCTAAACTATTGAAAACGTGATGTTCACGGGACACTTGGGTTGGGAACCTTTGTAGTGATCATCATGGGCTGATGCGTGGCAAACATTTGAAATTAATGTCTTTAATTTTTGGGTGCTTAGCTCCTTATTTAATAGAACATCTTTTTTGCGCTTTTAACCCTGATAAGCACCGCATGTCAACTTGTGATTGCTATGAGAAATGCCGCTAGGGAGTTTTTTGAATGCACGCTATTACATTTGCTACATGAAGCAATGACAATTGGAAATTCTCTCTTCTTTTTACGAAGACAATTGGAACTTCATCTAAAATTTATACTTTTTTACCAACAAATAAAAAGAAAAATGTAAAGTTTAGACTTAGAAGTCGTTTCTCCACCTTGTTTTTTCTTAGTATTTCCTTGACGTAGGAGTTAGGATTCAGGTCGATCAAGACGGCCAAAACCAAGGCGTGAGTAAACGGGTAGAGATTAGAGAACAGTCTCCTCTTACCATTTATAATCCTAGCTAGTCTCTGAATGCAAGGTTGAAGTGTGGAACCCGAGGCCTTGCCGCGCATCTCCTCTTTTCACGTAACCGCATATACCACTAAATATTGACTCAGGATCCTCTGTGGTCACAGCTCGTGCCGTGATTAACACATGTTGAACACTCGGGTTAAAAGCATCCTAAGCATATTAACATATTCTGGCCATTTCTTTAGGGCTGTTCCAACTCCCAACTCAACGGTCTGTAGGCTTAATGAGTCAACTGACGACTAGCTCAAAACTTGGCCCATGGGCCAATATGTTAGATCAGGACGTACGCATTCTTTCGCCAATCTGGAGAAAATCCAGCCCATTAACAGTTCTAGTAGACAATTGGACACGTATCCTCTGCACCACCTTGTGGTGTGCCATGGTGAGCCAGACACAAAGACGGATGGGGCCCTGCAAAAATTGTATGGCCCTACACCCTTTGTGTCTGTGGCTTACCGTGGTGCACCATAAGGTGGCACAAAGGATACAGCTCCATTTCTCATTAGGGACATACGATGAGAGATGTAGACCCTAGACTAGTCAGTTATGACTTGCCAAGTCAGTCGCAGAGCACCACTCAGTCGTGATGCTTTGCATCATAGTCATACTATAACTTAACCTTTCACAAGAGAAACAGATAATTTCATATAAATTGTTATTGAAAAGATCATGTAAACATCACTCCGACATTGTGGTGATGCTTTGCATCATACTATAACTTTGCACTAGAAAACCCAAACTAAACAACAACATAATGACTAACGCATTTAGGTGATTGCTCCACTAAGGAATGACAATAGGAACTTCGTGTAATTAAAGTCTACACGACACTTCTAAGTCTTTTTTCCACTTTTGTTTTCAGATTGTCTTTGACAAGTGAAACTTTCGTGCAAAGTCTATGTTTCAAGTCCTTTCTCCAACTTTGTTTTTAAAATTTTTGTTGCCATGAAACTTCCTTCAAAACCTACGTTTGAAGTCGTTTTTCCATAATCCTCTTTTTTTTTTTTTTTGGAATTTCCTTGGCATGTGATTCATGAAATAATCAACTTTAGGAGTCAGGGTCCTTCACCCGAGAACCACTTCACATTATAAATGTTGAATTTGTGCTTTAAATAAAGCAAAAGTGGGATTAAAGATGGATAGAAAGGAAATGGGAATGCAACTTGTAAGATATTCCTCGTGCATTTGGGAAACTGACTTTCATTTGTTGACCAACCCTCCCGAAATTTACCGAACGTTAAACTTCTATTCGGCCAGTTGAGCAGGCATATGACAACTGTAGCATAAATTCAGCATGATGCTCTATGAATTGAGTGGTGTGGCTGTGCACAGGGTTGAGCCCAGCCCAATATTTGACCCAACGAGCCCCAGGCCCTAGTTCAAACCCAAGCTTAAGCTTGGGCCAGGCTCACCATGTTGTGGCCCCAGGCCCTTTATATAGGTTTCTTTTTAGTAGTTTTTAGTATTTTATAATGTATTAAGGGACATTGGGGCCAGACTGAGTAGATAACTTTTAGGCCATGCTGGAACCTTTAAAGTTGAATTTTTTCAGACCCAGATTGGCCCAAGCCGGTGATACATCAATGGGCCCTACCTTGGGCCTTGTATGGTCACACCCGGACCTGATTCATGCACACCCCCAGTGAGAGCTCATTCATAGAGAACTTGGAAGAGCCCTCAAGAAAAGATTGAGGCTTATACAGAACCCAAAGAAACCATAAGAGAAGAAAGCAGTCATTAAAGAGCCTCACTCACTTTTCTTCCTTTTTGGATCAATGTTTAACAACACTAGAATCCTTTCATAGGAATTGGATCAATGTGTTTTTCCTCTGTGAAAACTGCTTGGATCCTTGTGGGGTCACCATATGTGGCAGCATCGACCAAAGCAGCCCTACCAAAAATAAAATAAAATAAAAGAGAAACTTGTTTTACTCACTGTATAACCAGTGTTCAAATCATCCTTAATCTAACTTGAGAGACATTATTGCCAGGAAAATCCAGCATGTGCCAAGGAAAACTACCCTTTATAAATGGGAAAACTACCATTTTTTTTTTCTTATTATTATTTTAATGAAATGTCCCTCCAATTAGATTGGACATGATTCCAACTCTTTCTTTAGAACCTACTTCTAGCCCACCTACCTAAAACTGATCTACACAAGCCTTTCACAAGAGATCGAACAAATGATTTCGTATTTGTTGTTATTTAAAAGATGTAAACGTCACTACAGCATTGTGGTGGTGGTGAAATATAACGAATCGATACAACCTTGTGTTGAAGCTTTGCATCATACTAACTTTCTACGTGAAAACCCAAACAAAACTACAAAATATCCATATATACCTCCATGGACCAATCCCAGTTGCATCTGCATGGTGAACAGGGCAGCGATATATAGGAGCCAAATGAAGGAACGAACAAAGGAAGAAAGACCACCCATCTTCTCTCCTGATCAGGCACTTATTTCTGCTTTCTATCATGTCTCTCCTCATTTAAATAAGTGAGAAGTTAGAGATGGTATCTCGCTTTTGGCTGAATTTTCTTCTACCTTCCTTGATGACTTATTCCACCATTGCGTGTTGTACACGGGTCTTTACCTAATTTTCATAATGGGATTACGACTGATTGATGCATACTAGTGTTTTTGCTTTTCATAGCAATGACAATAGTAACACCTTCCTTTGTTCCGCACTTGTTTTCTGGTAGGGTAATTCAGGGCCCTGGATAGCCTCTTCATAGAACAGGACCCGCATAGATGATGGGAGATGCAGTGAACATCACATAACATTAGAATGCTATCTGGGGGATCCAATCCATGCCCTCACTCCCGAAAGGATGGATCATGCTGCAGCCACCCACACTAAAGAAGCATTGGCTTCCTTCGTTCCGCACTTGATATATTTCTTATAAATAAAAACAAAAAGTGATAAACATTTCTAACCACATGCTTATTCAAATCTCTGACCAACCTCTTGTTGGGATTCTTTACATATGAAAATCATTAAGAAGCTTTGGATATGTTAGCCTTCAAATTCCAAGTGAGACAAGAAAAGCTTTTAAATCTTATTTTTTTGGGAAAATTCTTGTAAATCAAGTTCTTTCCTTGCTTTTTGTCTCATTAGTGGACTGTCACTTTACAATATAGAAAAATAGGACATGTTAATTTATGATTCTTTAGTTTATATTGTTGATTCTATTAATTTGTGACGTGCTAGATTAGGACATGTTAATTTGTGATTCTTTAGTTTATATTGTTGATTCTATTAATTTGTGACGTGCTAGATTAAGACATGTTAATTTTAAGTCTACAGAAAGCATAATAAAAGTAGGTTTACTTTCTAAATGTA
Organism: Platanus orientalis; assembly: GCA_025762735.1. Classification (NCBI taxonomy): domain Eukaryota; kingdom Viridiplantae; phylum Streptophyta; class Magnoliopsida; order Proteales; family Platanaceae; genus Platanus; species Platanus orientalis. The sequence continues at coordinate 16,431 of JAOXJP010239591.1, read as the reverse complement.
AAAATGAGAAACTAAAAAAATGTGATATATGTATAAAATCAAAGATTAATAGAAAAATATTTCACAAAATAAAAAACAATACAGAAGTGTTAGGATTAATAGATTCCAACATATGTGAATTAAATGGTTTAATTATTAGAGGAGGTAAAAGGTATTTTATTACTTTTATAGATGATTTTCCTAGATAGACTTATGTTTATTTAATAAAATAAAAGATGAGACATTGTGTAAGTTTGAAATTTATAAAACTGAAGTAAAAAACCAACTAAAAACAAGAATTGAAATACTTAGATCGGATGGAGGTGGTGAATATACATCAAATGAATTTATAAATTATTGTAAAAAACAAGGTATAATATATCAAATTACAGTCTTATATACATCTCAACAAAGTGAGATAACGGAAAGGAAAAACTAAAATTAGTAGAAATGATAAATGCAATGATAATAAATTTAGGATTACCTAATAGCTATTAGAGAAATAAGTTTTACTAACATCGTGTTATATTTTAAATAAAATTTCACATAAAGATATAAAAGTTATACCCTATAAACTTTAGAAAAACATAAACTAAATTTAGATTATCTTAAAGTGTAGTGGTGTAGATAATTAATAAGATTATCAAATCCTAAAATACAAAAGTTAGGACATAAAATCATTGAAAGTGTATTTATAAGATATACTTAAAACAGTAAAGTATAACATTTCTTATCTATAGAAGATAAATATATAATTATTAAATATTCTATCATTGAATCAATAGATGTAATATTTTTTAAAGTTACATTTCCTTACAAGAAAACAAATGGGCATTATGTATCTAAAGTTCTCAAAAGAAAAGAAATAATAGAGGTTGAAAGTCGAACCTAGAAGAAGTAGAATAAAAATAAAAACCTCTCATAATCTAGGAAAATGTTTTTATCTATATTTGGTTGGTGATAGAAATGAAAGTACAAACTCAGCAATGTTACTAAATATAGATGAAGATCCTAAAACTTTTAAGGAAGTCATGAGTTTGAGAGATGCTTTATTTTGGAAAGAAACAATTAATGATGAAATGGATTACATCATGGCTAAGCAAACATGAAAAGTAGTAGATCTACCTACAGAATGTCAACCAATAGGTTGTAAATGGATATTTAAAAGAAAATTAAGAATAGACAAATCAATTAAATTTTTCAAGGCTAGGTTAGTAGCCAAAAGTTTTAAATAAGATGACGGAGTTGATTATTTTGACACATATGCTCTTGTAACTAAAATAACAACTATTAGAATTTTAGGTGCATTGACTACTATTTATCATTTAGTTGTACATCAAATAGATGTCAAAACTGCATTTTTGAATAGTGACTTAAATAAAGAGATTAACATGGAACAACCCGAATGTTTTGTTATAACAAACCAAAAACATTAAATATGTAAATTGATTAAATCACTTCATAGCTTCAAACAAGCTCCAAAGTAATGGCATGAAAAGGTTGATAAAGTAATACAGTCCTATGGATTTATAATAAATGAAGCTGATAAATGTGTTTACTCAAAATCTATTAATAATAGAATTGTGATCATTTATTTATATATTGATGATATGTTAATCCTTGGAACTGATCTAAACATTGTCAAAGATACTAAAAGATATTTATCATCATATTTTGCTATAAAAGATATGGATAATGTAAATGCTATTTTGAGTATTAAACTAATAAAAAATAGTAATGATATAGTTCTCACACAATCTCATTACATTGAATTTATTCTTAAAAAGTTTGACTATTTTAATTATAGACTTGTATCTACTATATTTGATATATGTGTAAAGCTAACAAAAAATAATGGAAGATTCTTAGATCAATTAAAATATGTTAGTGTAATTGGTCGCTTTATGTATGCTAAGCATTGTACAAGATTAGATATAGCTTATGTTGTTGGTGTATTAAGTAGTATACTTATAACCCTGGATACTAACAATAGAAAGTAGTAGATAGAATATTTAAATATCTAAAGAAAACTATAAGTTATGAGTTATGTTACAAAAAATAATCAATGTATTAAAATGATACATAAATGCTAATTGGGTATCTAGTTTAGATGATTCAACTAGTGAGTGGATATTCACTATAGGAGACACCGTGGTATCTTAGGAATCTAAGAAACAAACTTGCATAGCTTAGTCTATTATGGAAGCAGAGTTTATGACATTGAAAGTTGTGAGAAAAGAGACAGAATGGATAAGGAACTTACTTTGTGAAATACCATTATGGCCTAAATTAATGCCTGCTACTTCTTTGCATTGCGATAGTGAAGCCACATTGCTAAGAGCGTAAAATGGTATGTATAATGGAAAGTCTATACATATTATTCTAGACACTCATATATGAGACAACTTCTAAAAGATAGAGTAATCACATTGGAATTCATTTGATCGAAAGAAAATCTAGCTAGCTCTTTTACTATGGGCTTTATAAGGGATATCATCTGGAAGTCATCTAGGAGGATGAGATTAAAGCCTATAAATTAAGTTGACTATGGTGGGAACCCAACCTGTATTCAAGTTCAACGAAAAAATAAGCCATAGAAGTCAACAATATGCATTAAAACAAAGAGATAATTATATCTCTAATTCATCCATAGTTAATGTATGTCTATATGGATAAAGTAAGGTGAGTTTAAGTATTTTTAATGGGTTTATATCTATATAAAGAAGTGTAAGTTATAGAGATACACTTCAGATAGACTCATCTATGCAAGTGTAGAAGTGAGGCTGATTCTTACAAGACTAAAGGCTTGGTTTACTAGAACACTTACTGAATAAGATAAGAGCACAAGGCCGTAAATGTGCTAGCTATGCTTGAACACTAGTAAGGTGAATTATGTATATATTTGGTTTAGTCTAAATGGGATCCTTAGTTCAAGACTATAATTACTAAGCACCTCAACAAACTTTGATATATTTAGACTAAATGAAGGTTCAAGTCTGTGTACACCTTCATCTATGCATAATTTTCTACCTACCCAAAACTATATACAAGTTCTTTTTGTTATACCTTTTTTTTTCTAAACATTCAAAATAGTTAGGGATTGTTGGATATTTTTCAGTTTAGCGGAGAGGCTAAGACAATTGATTAGACATATGCTCACTCGATTGGAGGGCCTATGCCTAATCAATCAGGGTGCTCTTAGGTGAAAACCAGCAATGTAAACGTTGCAAGTTTTAGAATTTCGTTCATGGGGAAATGTGTAGATGCGTCTAAGATGTCTATAGACATTCACATATGATTGTTCAATTTGAAAGGATGTTTAGAAGCCTACAGATGCATCTTAAGGTGTCCTTATAATTTCTATAAAAGAAAGGCAATCCCAAATATAAACTTCACTAAAAAAAAAACTTCTCTATTTCTCTCATCTCTTTCTCAAACCTTTATGTTTTTGTGAAAATCCATTGATTTATCTTTGTATACAATTATGGAAGATTATATATTAATGTTCAAGGATTGATCTTACTGTAATGCAAACCACTGATCAACAACACAACTTTGGTTATGCCCATTTTATCCTAAAGACAAGTTTGGTAACTTGTTATTGTTTATGTTTCTTTTAAGGTCAAAGTAGAGGGCGAATATTATCTTAAGGAAAGCATGATTCGTGACTCGGGTATTGTTACTTCATTGTCTTTTCAAATCCCTACAATCAATATTTTAGTTTTAACAATTCTCTACAACAAGCTTAATTTACATTAACTAGAAACTGTCGTTAAAACATGAAATACATACAAAAAAATTGAAATGTCAATTTTGGGTGGGAATTTTAATACATGTGTCATGTTCTAAACTTAAAAGTGGACACACTCTTTTCCACATGTCTTTCTTTGAAGGCAATTTCTAGTTAATATATTTTAAGCTTGTTGGAAGGGATTTGCTTTCTATTTCTAATCATATTTACTAAACCTTATTATCATTAATTACAACATTCCTTAATAGACCCCATATTTAACAGCCATTTAATCTAATTTAACAATGGTTAATACAACAACAACAACAAACAGCCTTATCCCAACTATTTGGGGTCGGCTAATTTAACAATGGTTAATGATGTGATAAATTAATTTCTCTAGGACTTACCTTGATCAACATTGAAAATGGGTTGGACTTAGAGAGTCTAAGTGGAAAGCACTCAACCTAAACTGGTCCAATCGTAACATTGGAATGGGTAAAACAAATTGATGGTCTAAATATGTGTCAAGTTGGTCTGGGTTGTCTATAGGGGTAGGCATGGTCTCTTTGGGAGTGCATCTTTCTAAGAGATAGGATTTTGTCTGAGCTTGGTTGTATCCCGAAGTTAGCTTGGCCACAGTCCTTTACATATAAAAGTGGGAGGCTTCGATTATCTTTAAGAAACACAATAATGGCACCTCCATGTTACAACCCGAGTTTTTCTCTTCCTGGATCATGTGGGGATAAAAGAACCAACCTGGATTGTGACAATCGTAAATTTGGAACAAAACCAACCCACACTCCAAGGCTTAGATTCCAATTTTTAAGGCATGGCTTGGTTTATCTAAAACACTCTTTCTTTCTTTCTTTTAATCATTTTTATCTTTCTTTCTTCTTGCCACTTCTTTTTATCACATTTCTTTATTCTTACGATTTCAACTCATTCAATCCAATATATATATATATAATCATTTATGAAATGTGCAGCAAAAACTTAGAACATCCATAACCATTCACATTCTTATAATTGTATACAGCGGAATATAACATATAACATTTGTCAAACTTGTAATCTCGTATAGCAAAATACTTACCTTCTCATCGATACTTCCCTACAATTATTTCCAGCCAAGGTATAGAAAATCTTATTTACTATGGTCATAACATCACATGAAATTCTCTAAGGGAATATAAAAGTTATCATTTCCAAATCAATTCTAAAAGAAAATCCCAAAGGTACACCATCTTAATAAAGTTCTAAAAATAACACTAAAGTAAAGTATCATCAATATATCTTTAATAAGTTCTCAGCGTAAAAAAAATGCATAACGAAAGGAATATTGTCTTTCTTTATCTCTAATGACATGTCCTTTTAAAAATGGTGCCTCCCAATATATAGTCACCCGATCATGTGATCTCCATCATGGTTCAATTTGTAGTGTGTTAATTTTGGGTGAGCTTGACGGGATCAACAAGTAATTATACAAAAAGATATGAAGCAGGAATAAGTAGAGCGTAATATATTCATGGCGATAGATATATGAACTAAGTCACAAATGAGACTAATAGCATATGAACTAGAGTGGAGCATTCCTCTTTTTACTTTTTCTTTTTCTAGTCTTAATCATTCTTTCATCTTTGTACTTTCTTTCATGTACGGTCATTCATTCTTTCTTTCTTTTTTTTACCTTATTGGTCAAGTGGTTATTCTTTATTTTTCTTTCACTTTCATTTACATAGATTTTTTTTTCTCTTATTTTCTTACATTTTCATGTACTTTTTTTTCATTATTTTTTTATTATTTCATATACATTTATTTCTCTTCCTTTCATGTACTTTATTTTTATGTTTTTTTTTTTTTTCATCTTATCTCTTTTCTTAGATGTCTTTTACATTTTTACTATCGTTTAGTCCCCAATGGTGAGATCTTATGTCATTGTTTAACTCCCAATGGTGAGATTTTATGTCATCGTGTAATCCCCAATGACAGGATCTTAAGTTATCATTTAACCACTAATGGCGATATCTTATACCATCATTTAACCCCAAATGGTGAAATCTTTAAAGCTTTCACTTTTTTATTATGTATTAAATTTGTAATATAACTTTACCTTTCAATTCTTACATTCGTTCATTAAATTCTTATAATCTTTTTTCATACTTTGTCATTCATTCTCATCTCATCTTTTACTCATAATATAATATGATATTTGCATGGATTTTTGGTTTAGGACATGTAATGATCGTTTTGTCATGATAATTTAAGGCATTGGTAAATCCAATGATCAAGATGTTATCAATGATTGTGAAAATCAATTTGCAATAATCAATAAAATGCTTAATTTACGTAAATTACATGAAAACAATAACTTTACAAGCATTTATCAATTTAATGCATTAAGAAGATAATCAAAATCTGAGAATTATTATGAACAATCAATAAAAAAATCACTCACAATGAAAATCAAGGAGTTGTAAGCAACTAACAACAATCTCTAACTTTAGATGTCATAAAAAACATATTTGATGAAGTAATTTAACCAAATAATAGGATCTATCAATCAAAACATGACATTTCATAGAATAGATTAAGGAATTAACAAAAGAATTCATAGAATTCACTCATATAAAAAGAGCTTCTTTGTTCTCGAGTATGGATCAAGAATATAACGGTGTAGATCCAAGAAATCTTAAGGTTTTCATGAGCATAAAGGAGATTTCGGATTGTTCATCAATATCGTGAGGGGAACCAAGCGGCAGATTTCTTGGCTAAGCTAGGTGAAAGTGGCAGTAATGTTATTTATGAAGAATTCCAAGAGTTGCCAAGATTATTACAGGGTATTGTTCGAATTGATAAGTCGGGATTGCCGGCTGTTAGACATTAATTTTGGTTGATTTTATCTTGGTTGGTTGTTCTTTTTGTTTATGTTCTTTGATTGTGGTTTTTGTTTAGGCTTGTTTAGAGGTTATTGGTTTTATTATATAGGCATGTTTACTCTTGCTCTTATTATAGGCTTGTTTAGTTTGTTTACCTACTTTACATTTGTTGGTTTGTATTTGGGAGAGTTTTATTTGCTTATTTGTAATCTCCCAGATGCTTCGCTTATAACCACGGTATTCCTCCGCCATAAGTGAGGGCATATTAATAAACTTGGGAGGGGGCCGCTATGTGTGTGGCTACCGGCTCTTCTAAAAAAAAAAATGAGCATAGAGGAAATTCTTTGCAATAGATCAACAAAACTCAAGGATTATGTATTTCATTTCTAATTCATCAAAACATCAACAAGTCCCATCCAATTACCCATTAAACAAGGATTCAAGTTTAGATCTAAAGTTCTAAAAGAAGGAAAACTCTTGTATTTACTGTAAAATCAATCTCTTCTTAGGAAATCTTTAGATCTAGAGTACAAGAGGTTAATTCATTGATAAAAATCATTCATCAACTATTAAATAATCAATGGTTACAAAGCATTTCTAGAATCTTAAAAGAAAAAATTTCATATACTCTTTGGATACTTACTTAACGTCTAAGATCCTAAGAAAGGAATTCATATACTAATTGCATAATTACTTACATCTAAGATCCTAAGGAAGGAAATTCATATTTTCTTTGGATAATTATTTACAACAATGAATATCTTCACAATTCTCACTCTTCTCTTTGAAAGTCTTCCTTCAAGCTTCAAATAATGAAGATTTATTATGAAAACAAAAGGATTTCAGAAATTTCAAAAGAATTTAGCTCATTCTTTCATGGATGAGTTCATCTTACTAAATTGGCGATCTTCTTCATCATTTCTCTTCAAATTCATCTTTTTCTTTTCTTTTCTTCCTTTATTTTGTTATAAATCTAATTGATGTGTAATTTGAATTTTTATTTTATCATTTGAGCTCCTTGCATGGTTCTAGAGTCTTCCTCACATGTTAGACACGCTCTTAGGCGAAAGTATTGTAAAAAAAATCATATTTTCAGACGTTTTCCCATAATTTTTCAGCTTAGGACTGGTCGTTGGGTCACTATGGCTGATCCTAGCCACTAGGACCAGTCCTAAGGTCTTCAAGACAGGTCTGGCAAAAGGTACTATTGGAGGTGGGTGCTGGGAATGGTCCCGCCTCTTTGATGACTGGTCTCAAAAACAATTTCCTTGTTTTTTTCGGTTCAGACAACCTTAATTTGGTAAATCAATCAAAACTTTTTCTAGAAAACTTCAAATTGATCGTCGTTTATTACATTAAAAAATATATTCCTACAACTTTCAAATGATGTACGATTTGTAAGCTAATTTATACAAGATTTATACAGATTTACCTATGAAGTTACTCCAAGTACACTCTTAGAACAATATTACAACTTGTCGAGTTCATGACTTGATTTGACTTCCTCACTTCTAGATCATTTTATTGGGTTCCAAATACTATCATGGATCTTCCAAAATATGTCTTAAATACATTTTTACCCTTCTTAAGCATTACGAGGTGTTACAATACATAGGCAGCCTGAGAATGTGAGGCCCGATGGCTCACCCCTAACCTAAAGACCCTAAAATATGGCCCTTCATACTTGAATGAGTTTAATGAACTCAGTAGCTCTTGCAAATGATTTGTGATCTAGGGATTCATATCAAAATCCAACATCACCTTTTTTGTCAGAATTTCTTTAACAAGCAAAATTTTGTATAAAATATATATTTCTAAATTGTTTCTCCACCTTTGTTTTCAAAAATTTCCTTGGCATGAAATTTCATTCAATGTCTACTATTGATGTATGTCAATCCCATCGGCATTTGAGTAGTGCTAGGAGTCTTGTAAGTGTCCTATGTGATTTCACAAGTTCAACTCATGAAGCTAAGAAGGACTAAAGACCCAAGGAAGAGCACGAGAAAGAGGCACACCATGAAAGGTATACCACATGCATACATATGATTTTGTGTGTCCTAAAATAAATCTAGACATGGTTTAGGGTCCTTGTGAATACCCTAACCAAGATGCCCAAGGACAACCCAATGATTTTAGCCCAAATCAAAAGTGTAGAAAAATTCAATCAAAACTGATTACGAAACCTGCAATTGATTTTAGTGAAATCAGTTGTGAAAGTCACAATCGGTTTCGTGACTGATTTTGTATCTCAGAAAAGCACTCCTGAGGCCCAAACTGATAAGCCCAAATCGGTTTTGCTATAAGTTTTGGAAATTTTCCCTAAAACCCAAATCAATTGTAAAACCCAAACTGATTTGGAGCTTGATAGGTAGGCGAAATCGATTATGGGTTTTAAAATTGATTTGGAGCCCAAATCAGTTTCTAAACCCCCATCGGTTTAGAGGAAAATTTTGCCAAATTTTTTAACACGGAATTTGAGACGAGTTTTCTTTTTTAAATTTGAACCTTATTTTTGCATATCCAAAGACCCAAAATACCTCTCCTTTATCATATGTCTATCCTAAGGCCATGAATGTTCCCCCTACTATAAAAGACATTTTTTTCCTTTAAGGTAAAGGATTTCTAACACTTTAAGTTATTTTTTTTAGAGAGCTAAGAGGCATACTATTTGGAGAGCCCTCTTCACTATACAAACCTCCACTACCTACAGATTATTAAACTTTAGTAGCTATCATTCTACACTTCTCTCTCTTAAGGAGCACTAGAGCGAAGTACTTGGAGCTTGTGGGTAGCTAAAGCATACTAGCTCATCAAGGATGTATTAAGTTATACTTCAACACGTTCACTGAAGACACCAAGTGTTATTTAGCTTGCCATTGAGCAAGTAGTTAGGTTTGTATATTGATCTAGGTTGTAATAATACCTAAATAAAATATACCTAAGCTCGGTAGTGAGCTTTAGAAGAGTTGAGGTATGGCGGAGTGCCAAACCACTATAAATCTTGTGTTGTGGTTGTGATTGTGTGATTGCTTGTCTCTCCATCTTTATGCTTTATAATACTCCTGCATAGCATATGTTTGATATTATTCTTGAGTAGTTACATTGAAACACACACTCACTTAATTGAGCAAAATAAAAAGAAATTAATAACATCCACAAGGTAATTTAAAAAGGGGTAAATTAATTGAGAAATCCAATTCACCCCCCTCTAGGATTACTCTAGTGTCATTTCATCTACGTTTGAAATCGTTTTTTCGCCTTTGTTTTCAGAATATCCTTAACATGTGATTCATCAACTAATCAACTTTAAGAGTTATGACCCTCAAACCTGAGAACCAGTTTACATCATAAATGCTGAAGTTGTGTTTTAAATAATAAAACAAATGTTATGTGACCAAAAAGTGTTTGTGACCATGCTACTAGTTAACATATGGCGTGCTTTGGGTTAAAAGCATAAAAAAATTGTTCGCTTCAAAGAATAGGTGTCCAAAAAAGGAAACAAATTCAAAGTCACATGATTTGTATGCTCACATGGTCAGAGACAATTTTTGCACACTTTTTGGCCACAGACAATCATTATCCTTTAAATAAAGCAAAAGTGGAACTTTTCTTTAGTCCACGGGGGATAGAAAGGAAAGGGGAGGGTAGTTTATAAGATATTGAACCCTTGCCTCATGTATTTTAGTATTTGGACAACCCCCAAATGTTCTATAATGAAAAAGTCTTTGTAGTGTTTATGGTGAATTATAAGCTGACATGTATTGTGTTGGGGGTTAAAAACATCTACAAAATTGTTCAGTTGAAAAAGTAGGAGTCCAAAAAGAGATACCTATTGGACTATATTCTAATTATGTGCTATTCTGTAAACAAAAGTATTTATTCCATATAAATAAAATGCTAAAAATGATATGGAAAGAAACACTTACTTGACTGGAGGAATTACAAATAAACAATATCAGATTGATCAAGGCTAGTGTTTGACACTATGTCTTTAAGACAGATTTTTCCCCTCACAGTGGTGCTTACAATCATCACGGACATTTGCCTCCCAAGATACAATGATCTATACACACAAATGAAGCACTGCAATCTATGTGCCTAATGAATCAGACTTGTGTTGTACTCTCTTTCTCTCTCTCTTAGAACACGAACACACTATCTTGCTTTCTATATGCCTAATTTGGACATCCTCTATGATGCCTAAAGGAATACTACGAATTTTGGATTCGGAATTAAAGAATTAAATCTAGTAAATAAATGGAGTGATGATTTATTTATAGACTTGTTCATGTCTGTTCAGAATAGGCATAGGGACACAACCTTTGGTGTTCGAACAGATACAAATGCAGAAAGTTGCAATTTAGTAGGCACCTACATGTCTATACGAAACTGACATGTGTCAAAGGGGATGATTTAATAGGCACCTACATGTCCATACGAAATAGACATCTGTCAATAGGTGTGAGTTAATAGTCACATGTGTGTCTATTTGGTTATCACAGTCACCAAGGGCATAATTGTAAAATCCATATGAATGGACACACCCTCACAAGGGTAAAACTGTAAAGACATGTCCCTCATAGGTATAACTAAATTTGGGAGAAAACGAAAAGAAAAATTAATAATAAAAAGATTATTTTATTTTTTCTTATTGACCCAACCCGGTTTAGTTCAACGTGTGTGTGTGTGTATTTATATATGGATCTAGCCCATGTTGGCTAGGTCCTCCCCCATCCAAAAAACAGTGGTGCCCCTTAGGGCCCAAACTTATGTTCAACATTAGTGTATTTGAACACACAAAGTTTTATGGGCTAGTCCATGTAGGACTATTCGAATTTCACACTTTTACCAGTTTTACCAGTGATCAACTAGGCATTTTTAGAGACAATTTTTCATTCACCTATTAATGGTTTTGAGCATCCAAACATATGTCATTGTTCTCCTCATTGAGCTGAATACGAACCCATGTGGACCCGCCTCAAAAGACATGTGGGTCCCACTTTTATTTTGGCTCAAACATGCCCACCTTGTCAGATTTGAAATTTGGGCACAATAAAATTTGGGCACTTTCAAAACCATTTCCAACAATTCCCACATGAATGAAAATTGACTTACTAAAATGAAAATGAAAATGCATATGCAAACACTGAGAGAAAGTACTTTTGAGAAGTTATTATATAGGGAGAGGTAGCTTTTGGCTTTGAACCTTCCTTTGTAAAAGACTATTATATTTACTACCTAACCAGTGAATGCGATGTATTGAACTATTCAACCATTTGTGTAAACCAAGACAATACAATTCACACAGCTCATTTTTAGACACAATTTGATTATCATGATTGTATTCATTTTGACCCTGAACATCGCCTAGTCTCATAAGTGTTTTAGAGAATTCAGCCTTACAATTCTCATTTGAAGCAGTCTCTCCACATTCACATAGGTAATTCTTATTAAGAGTATCTTGTCATACTTCATTTGAATTTCTAAGGTATAAGAATTATTAAAAGCATAGTTTACCATGATCTTCACTGTAGGTATCACTATTTCATCATAGGAGTGGGTAGGAGAAGTTTTCTCTATAATGATCGTAGTTATACTACAAAATCACGCATAATTCGATTGTTCATTTGAACCTAGATCTTGGGATCTCTAATCAGTTAGGTAAGGTTGCCATTATGACGATTTTTTAGACATAGGCTTTAAACCCATTCCCTTTAATGAACAATTTACTTGATTTCTTCTCAATATTTATTATAACTGATCCACACTATCATATTCTTTATGAAAATAACTCCATGTGAGATCAACTGTCCTATGGTATTGTATCTCCAACAAATATGTCGAGACTTACCATGTTATACACACACACACTTGACACATTCATTAATTCTCAACCAATTTGACATAATTGCATTGTCAAAATTCTCATGGCTCTTTTAAGTCTTATCTCAGCCTTTTAAGGATAGAGACGACCACTTTACTAAACACTCCCACACTTTAAGAATTTTCAGGAAGGTTTTTGACATTTTCATAATTCATGTGGTGTATTTTAGTTTTCTTATGAGGCATCATGTTGAGAATAAAATTTATGGTAAGTTCTTGTTTTCTCCACAAATTTTGATGTAAACTAGTACATAACCTTCATAATTTCCTTTAAGGTTATATTTTTCTCATTCAATAACTCTATTTTGGTTGTATCCCTAATAAAATGTTTTACTTAAGGGATTATCCAAGTTACTATTTGACCATACAACCAATAACTCATGAATTGAGTAATTACATCACATAACTATGCCAATTTATCCGGATTTATCATTTCACATTTTATGGTAACCCTGTGATGGTGTAGAATTATTATCACAATACAAAGATATTAGTGGAATTGGTCTAAGCCAACTTAGAATTTTTTTCAATTAAATTCCATAACCACTTTGTTTCTTTACCTCTAGTTACAAATGTCATAAACTTATACTCTTTTATTGTAGAGTGATTTATTTAGGTCTATCTCTTAGACCTCTAAGAAATTACAACTTCTTTAAGAGTGTATATTTATACACTAATGAGCTTCGAATTCTCTTATTCAAAATTCCAACAAGTATCATTGTATCTTTTCAAAAAAGAAAGATTTTCACTAGATCAGTATATAGTATCCTTCAAGCATACACATACTTTGTCAACAATTAATGAAAGTTACTAGGTTTATAATGAACTTACTTAAAATCCAATGAAACTATGTTTGATTTTATATATTATGATGTACATAATATAAATAATAAACAAATCATAATTGGTCATTGTGATTTATCCAATTACCCTACTCGATAGTGATAACCGTTATTTGTTTTCATACACATATCTATGTGTATAATGTTTCTATAAAATGAGATATTTATAAATACAATATCAAGAAATAATAAATTTTCTTGATATTTGGAGATCCTTTTATAGTTTATCACCCTCACATCTTAATATTCAATAAAATATTCAATCTCAAAACAGATCTCATATAAAGCATAATCTCATAATTTCCTCTAAATTTTGCTAATTCATTAACCATACGAAGAATTTATCTATCTACTAAATCTAAAAGATAGCAGAAATATTAAATACCCTTAATTTCCATTTCAAATGGAGATGATTCATACTACTATCGTAATATAAATACCCTTAATTTCTAATCCAGCAGTCCAGCTATATAGCATCTACATATCTACCTTCCTTAGAACACTCTCTTATTCGTGTGTATTTACCAAATTACCTGTTGTCAGGCATCGTGTTATCTGCTGATTACAACTGGTGGGACTTCTCATCATTTGAAATTTGCTCAAACTCTAAGGAATAAAGTACTTCTCGTCACAACTAGATTAGGATTAGATTACCCTTAATAACATATAAATTTGTATAGATTAATTATATTAGCCTTGGTAAAATAAAGATCAGCATAGATTGATTTTTTTACATATTTTTTTTCATCATTAGCTCTCTACTGCTTTTTCATTGCACTTGGCATTTGTAGAATCAGATGGATTGAAGCAGGCAAAAGGTCCGGTAGTTCCTTGGGCCACTGACTGCTGGGCTAGAACAAGTTTGACCTCTGCTCCATTTTCTAGAAGCATTGATTTAAATCCTTGTTTAGGATCATGTAACTAATGACGATTAATCAATAAACTCTGATTTTCTTGGATACACCACAAAATAGTGCAATAGTCATTAGTGTAATACTACTGCTGTTCTAATTCCCTGGCCAAGAGGGGCTTGAACAGATGAAAATTTATGTTGACTGCCATCACGAATGAAATTATTATCCCCTGAAAGTGACAAGGACAGGTGTCAAGTAACTAGTGGAGGGAAAGCCGAGTCAGCAAATGGCTGAGGTGTCAACGGTTACTGAAAGCATCTCAAAGCAATCGAATTCAAGTTCCGTTCCCATAATTATCCTCTTTAATATTTCGTTTAACACCCTCCCCCGATCACATGTGTATTTATCAAATTACCCCTTGTGAAGCATAGAACCTATTGATTTCTCTGTATTTGAGATGATTCTAGTTCTAAAGAGATACAATATATCTCATCACAAGTAAATCAAGATTAGGTTAACCATAATTAAATAAAAGATTAGCATGGATTGATTTATTTGCATATGTAGCTCTATAGTGCTTTCCTCTTCCACTTGGCAATTAAAAAGTTGGACAGTCCTTCCCACACTTTTGACCACTCATAGCGTCAAGAACTAATAGGGTAAAAGGTCCTGACCAAAAGCAATGCTTAGTTGAGGTCAAATCACTATTGACTGGTTTTGTATGTGTCACGTTGAAGATATTTGTTTCATTAATATAGTTTAAGTTTATGGAGAAGATCCTTGTTAAGGTTCTGCGACCTGCAATCCAGCACGTGGGGATTTCATGCGTGTTACCCCAACGAGCTCTGAGGACTAACCCCCATGACCCCCTCAATCTTAAAATATTAAAAGGTATCTCTTCCATCACCAATTGGTTTTGGTTAGTATGGCTGTTTGGTGGGCGTTATGGTACTTCAATTGGTACCATAGTGCCAAGTCGGGGGTTCGAGTCACCCCACCTGATTGTGGACCGGGAGGAGGGGAGGAGAGGGATTGTTAAGGTTATGGGGCCCACAATCCAACATGTATGTGGGGGACCCTATACGTGTTACCCCAATGACATCTAAGGATTAACCGGATACAGTGGACTGACCGGTACAACCCCATCAATCTAAGAACATTAAAAGATATACCTCTTCCATCACCAATTGATTTTGATTGGAATGGCTGTTTGGTGGGCATTAAAGAACTTCAATTGGTATCAGAGTGTCAGATTTGGGGTTCGAGTCATACCGCGTGGTTGGAGGAATTGTTAAGATTATGAGACTTGCAATCCAGCGCGTGTGGGGGGACCCCATGCATGTTACCGCAGTGAACTCTGAAGATTAACCACCTACAGTTGACTGACCGCCACAAACCCCTCCATCTTAAAACATTAAAAGATACCTCTTCTATCACCAATTGATTCTAACTTTACTTAAGACAATAAATAAAAAAAGATACTACTTAACATAGCGGTTGCACCGTCATATGCTTAACACTGTCGGTTACAGTGGAACTTGGAGCAATGAAAAATTACTAAAAGTTTATTTTCTATTTATTTAATTTTTCCAGCGAAATTATACGAGCGATATCTGGAAATGTGAAGGCGATGATGATGGCCATAACGGCTCTTCCCATATTGTGAACGGTTTGTGTGGTGGGGAATCATTCGGATCAACCATGTTGGTGTGGCCCTGGGTTCCCAGTAGGAGGTTGAGGAGGATCACGTTGGCGCAGCTCCCTCGCATCCGGAGCTGCAATACCAATCAATAAAACATAATTAAAAGCCATAACACTTAATTAAAAAACATCTCACCTGTAACAAAGATCTACACATGCCTTCAACAAGAAGGGGTGATTTTCATACAAATACAGTGATAAAAAAGATGTGTGCACTGCATTACCACCTTTATAGTGTTGTGTGCACCCACCCATCCAGGATCCTCTATAGTGCTGTTTCCCAATAATCGCCACGAGATGATACGTGGCATTTCACAGGGTTAAAAGTATTAAAAAGACATCCATATAAAAAAAGTGGGAGCCCAAAATATATGGAAGCACCGCTACAGAGGATCCGTCTTCACACCCACCATATTATTATAAACTCCTGAACTAAACTGCAACATTCGTACCTCCATAAACCAATCCCAATTGCAATTGCATGGCAAAGATACATAACAGCAAAATGAGGGGACGAACAAAGTAAGAGAGACCCATCTCCTTTACCGGGCGGCGAGGGGAGG
>JAOXJP010239581.1:0-23393 GCA_025762735.1 Platanus orientalis | reverse complement strand
GGTATAGTGTGCAGGATGTCAAACCCAATGATAATGTCTTTACCACTGAGGGCTGATCCAAACACTCTATGTTGGATTGTGAGAGTTGGGAAAAGTTGGATCAAAATTGGTTTGCTGACTTTCTCAATAGTAAAATGGGCTCCATTGGCAGCCCTGAACTGTTGAGAACAGTTTTGCTAGTGAGAGGAAGGGAGAAGTTTTGGGTTGATGATAGAGGCGGCAGCACCTGTATCAAAGAAAGCTATAGCAGTAAAAGGTTTGGAGAATTTAGAAAGACGAAGGGAAATGGGTACAGCTGGGACTGGTTGGGAAGTGAAGGCGGCCTGGTCAAAGGCATAAATTCCATTAATTCCATTAGTTTCAGACTGCTCATCATCTGAGCTGGAGGAATAGCCGACTTCACTGTCAGTGAGATGAATTACAAACAGTGACTGTGGAGTTTGTTCTTCTGATAGAGAATAGACTGATTCCACATCTGAGATATCTGAAAGGTCTGCATGCTGTGACAGCTGGTAGAAAAATTGCTCTTTCTTCTTTTGCTTAACCTGAAAGTCAACTAGCCCTAGAAGATCTGAGCCCCATCTGAAAGGAAAAACCCCAACAAGTACTACCGCTTCCATTGGGACCATGGCCATGACACCAATAAGTGCTTCAACTTAAAGGAGAAAATAGAAGCCCTCATTCAACAAGGGTGACTACAAAATTTCTTGGTAGGAAGGCCCCCAACCAAATAGGAGGACACCAGCCAGGATCCCCCCTACTCGAGAAGAAAGAATACTCAAAGGCCCAATAGGCAAAATCAAGGTGATCACCAGGGTACTCGTAGGAGGAAGAGTCCAACTCAGCAAGAAAATCCTATGTCAGACAAATATGTGCCGAAAAGGAGCAATAGATGTTGGTCATAGAAAGGACGACCAAGCAGCCCAAGGTAGAGCATCCCCCCATCGCCTTCTTTGATAAATATACCCAAGGAGTCAGTAAGTTGCATGATGATGTGCTGGTTGTAACCCTAGTCATCTTAAACTATAAAACCCACCGCGTCCTCATTGACAATGGGAGCTCAAC
Source organism: Platanus orientalis (assembly GCA_025762735.1). Taxonomy (NCBI): domain Eukaryota; kingdom Viridiplantae; phylum Streptophyta; class Magnoliopsida; order Proteales; family Platanaceae; genus Platanus; species Platanus orientalis. Next base: position 22,328 of record JAOXJP010239581.1, on the reverse strand, counting down.
AGACATCCATTACCTCTCAGCCTTCGACCAGATGGGCATTGGTTAAGATAAACTTAAGCCGGTTTAGTCGCCTTTGGTCGGCTTCATAGGTGATAGGCTATCCCCCTCAAGACTATTGGCTCACTAGTTACTGCTGGGGCGGGTGAAAAATCAGTCACTAAGGTGATTGATTTCTTAGTTGTCGATTGTCCATAGCCCTATAATGCCATTCTCAAGAGGTCGACGCTAAACAAGATGAAGGCAGTTACCTTAACCTACCATCTTTTAATGTGTTTTCCAACTAAAGAAAGGGTTGAAGAGGTCAGGGGAGACTAGGTGATTGCCCAAGAATGTTATGTAGCCTTTCTCAAAGGAGAATCAACCCTAAAGGAGGCAATGTCAATCGATAGTTTAGAGGTTCGAGATGAAAGAACTTGGACAGTTGTAGAGCCAAGAGGGGAGCTTGAGGATGTCATCCTTAACGCAAAATACCCCGACCATGTAACCCGAGTAGGGTTAAATTTGTCGGAGGACTTCAAAAGGTGATTGTAAGGTTTCTTGGTCGACAATCGGGACGTGTTTGTCTGGACACGTGAGGACATGCCAGGGATACACCCTCGACCGGCAGTGCATTGGCTCAACGTAAGCCCGACTACAAAACTTGTCAAGTAGAAGAAAATAAACTTTTCCATAGAGAGGAACCGGACAATCGTAGAGGAAGTGGAAAAACTACTCAAAGCCTAGTTCATGAGGGAGGTCCATTACCCCGAGTGGTTGGCAGATGTTGTAATGGTCCAAAATCCAAATGAAAAATGAAGGATGTGTGTCAGCTTTCCTAACCTTAACAAGGCATGCCCCAAGGATAGTTTCGTCTCCTAAGAATCGACACTCTAATAGATTCCACAGTAGGCCATCAAACCCTCAGTTTTATGGACGCTTTCTCGAGATACAATTAGATAAAAATATACGAGCCCAACTAGGAAAGAACGCCCTTCATCACTGATTGGGAGCTTTATTGCTACCTGGTAATGCCCTTCAGTTTGAAGAATGCGGGAGTAACCTACCAAGGCTCATCAACCTTGAGGTGTACGTATACAACATGTTGGTGAAAAGCCTTCTGACTAAACAACATCTATTTGACCCGTGCGAAATATTTCAAATGCTAAGAAGATACAAAATGAAGCTCAAGTCAGGAAAATGTGCATTCATAGTGTCTGCTGGAAAGTACCTCAGGTTTATGGTCTCCCAATGAGGAATAGAGGCAAACCCCGAGAAGGTTAAGGCCATAATCTAGATGCAACCATTGAAGAACACCAAGGAAGTATAGTGACTGGCAAAAAGGGTCGCAACGTTAAACAGATTCATATCCCAGGCTACTGACAAGTGCTTCCCCTTCTTCTATTTACTGAAGAAGGCATTTAACTGGGATAAGGAATGCAGCAAAGCCTTCCAGGAGCTTAAAGTTCACCTCGGTCACCTACCGTTAATTAACCAACCAAAGCAGGGCGAAGTACTTTAAGTCTATCTATTGGTGTTAGAGGCTACTATCAGCTCGGTGTTAGGGAAGAAAACGGGGTACAAATGCTAGTGTACTATACCAATCAGATGTTCAGAGGAGCCAAGGAAAGTTACCTGAAGGCCAAGAAAATAGCGTTCGCCCTAGTCATCACGGCCAGACGACTAAGACCCTACTTCCATGCATACACCATCTGAGTCCTCACCGATTAGCCACTTAGTATTATACTGCACAAACCCAAGACCTCAGGGAGGTTGGTCAAATGGTTAGTGGAACTAAGTGAATTCGACATCAAGTACCATCCTTGAGGAGCTATTAAGGGGTAGGCAGTTGATGATTTCATCATCGAGTGTACTCACTCGTTAGAAGGTGAGGTTTAGGCGCAAGAAAAATAACCTGGTGAGGCAGAAGCAACCCAAGTAATATGGATATTCTATGTTGACGGATCCTCCACCAACAAGTCTGTCAGAGGAGGAGTCATCTTGGTTACACTATAAGGAACTGATCTTGAATATGCCATCAGGTTTGAGTTTAAAGTAACCAATTATAAGGCAGAATATGAAGCCTTACTCATCAGTTTGTGGCTTGCTCGTGCCCTCAAAGCTAAGCAGGTGAAAGTCAATAGTGATTCCCAGTTTATGGTGGGGTAAGTATTGGGAGAATATGAGGTCAGGGATGAGCGAATAAAGTAGTATCAGGCATTGGTAATAGTGGAAAAGTCCTGGTTCGAGCAATTTAGTATGTAGTAAGTCTCTTGGGGGTAAAACGAGAAAGCTGATAAGTTGGCAAAACTCGCATCATCAACCAAGGAAGATCTCGCCCACATAATCTTTGTGGAAAGTTTAACTAAACCAAGCATCAAAATAGAAGAAGGTATGGAGGTCAATATGGTCACCCCCGAGCCCGAATGGGCCAACCAAATCGTAAAATATGTGAAAGACAGAGAGTTACCTAAGAACTGGGATGAGACGAGAAAAGTAAGGGTAAAGGCAAGTCAATACCTCCTCCTCAACGACACCCTCAACAAGAGAAGCTTCACCCTCCCCTACTACGATGCTTATCCAATCAAGAAGCCGGCTATGTTCTCTGAGAGATACACAAGGGAGTATGTGGGAACCACTTGAGGGATAAGGCATTAGCCAACAAAGTGATCAGAGTAGGGTATTATTGGCCCTAGATGCAAAAGGATGCAAGCATGTTCGTCCAAAGGTGTGACAAATGTCAAAGGTCTGCCAATGTCCCAAGAAAGCTTACAGAAGAGATAGTCCTGATAGTTGACCCATGGTCTGTTGCCCAATGGGGAATCAATATTGTTTGGCCTCTCCCTCAGGGAAAAAGGTAGATGAAGTTCTTAGTGGTTGCCATCGACTACTGCACAAAATGAGTGAAAGCCGAACCTCTGGCTAAGATCACCGAGAAGAATATCAGGGACTTCACATGGGAATCCATCAAATGATGATTCGGGATACCTAGAGTACTCATCACTGATAATGGCAAATAGTACGACAATGCCTGTTTCTGAGAATTTTGTGTAGAGCTCAAAATTAGAAATCACTTCTCTTCGCAGCACACTCTTAAACTAACGGTCAGGTGGAGGTCACTAACCGAACACTACTGAACATCATTAAGAAGAGACTTGAGGACTCAAAGGGCCTTTGCTTGAGGAGCTGCCTAGTATCTTATAGGCCTACCGAACTATGGTAAGAACCCCCACTAGGAAGACGCCATTTCTCTTGGCATTCAAAACCAAGGCAGTGGTCCTGATAGAGATTGGGATGACCACCTATAGAATGGAAAATTTCAACCTAGAAAGGACTGAGGAGCACCTCAGAAACAACCTTGATATGTTAGAGGAAAAGAGAGATGAGACTGCACTTCAAACAGGTGCTTATAAGAACCAAATGACTAAATACTATAACTTGCAAGTAAAGCCAAGGAGATTTGTAGTTGGAGACTTAGTCCTCAAAAAGGTCAGCCTATTGACTCAAGACCTAATTGATAGGACCCTACCGGGTAACAAGCTTTTATAGACCCCAGACATACCATCTTAAGACAATGTAAGGAGAACCACTACCCCGACCATGGAACATCGAGCATCTGAGGAAATACTATCAATAGTATTGATGTAATCATTTTTCTACGTTAATAAAATCTTCTTATTCAACAAAAAAGAGAAAATTTAGGCCCTCGGGCACGGGTTATAAGATTAACCTTGGGTTACAAGACTAACTCTAGGTCACAAGACTAACCCATCCCTTAGGAGAAAATTCAAGCCCTCGGGCCCGGGTTACAAGATTAACCCTTGGTTACAAGACTAACCCTAGGTCATAAGACTGACCCTGAGTTATAAGACTAACTTCAGGTCACAAGACTAACCCCAAGTCAAGAGACTGACTCATCCCTTAGGGTAGAATTTAGAAGGCAAAGAGCAGCCTTAGGGATTCCTAAGAATGAGGCTATTAAAGACTTCAACGTTGAGGCTAAAGCCTTGAGGAGTATTGGGACATGCACATCGGAACTTAGGACAACACTTCAACATCAAGTACCACTCAAACCTCCTATATATCGAATGAGAATGTGTGCATAAGAGTACTCGATGACATTGCTAAAGAAAAGCCCCCATAGGGGGTAATGACTTAAGTTTTGACAGTGCCTCCAGGAACCCTTGAGTCACCTGAGTCATGAAGAGTCAAACCATCTGTAAAATTATCTAAGGATTTTTCCATAAGACACACCTATACTTAGAAAATTTTATGGTTGCCTATCTTTACTTACTTAGACAATTTTTGCCCTGAGGTGTACCAGTACGTAGACAATTTTCACCACGAGATGCACTCATACTTAGCAAAATTTATTGTAGCCTACCCCTACATACATGAGGCACATCCACACTTATAGAAATTTTGCAAAAGGTAAAAAAAAATGTATAGAACTATAAGCACATAAGATGGGGGCAAAAGAGAAAATTTCATTAATAAAAAGGAGGAGATTTACATAAAAAAGAGTACATTTACATCGAGGGGTTGCTAGCCCCAGGGATATCCACCCTAGCAACCCCTTGGGGATACAACCTTGACTCCATTAGCCCCTTCTCCTTTTTCTCCTTCTTCTTCATCTTTTCCTTTCCCTTCTTCCTCTTCTTCCTCCTTGAGGTCGAAGGTTGTGAAGTCTAGATCCGAGAAGGTCTCAGCAGCCTTCTTCTTGAAGCCCTTAAAGCCATCCAGGTAGCACCCAGCCTACATGACGTAAAATGCCTTGGATGCTAGGTACTCCGCAATTGCAGCATCGATGGATTATTCCCTATCTTCCTGTACTTAAACCCGGGGAAGGGTGAAAGCCTCGTCCACCTTCTTTTCCACCATCTACTCTAAGGTCATGGCAAATGATCTCGAGACACGGTTCCTCTTGGATCCAAGCTCAGACCTGGCCCAAGTAGTCTCCTCATTGGCCGACTGTAGGTGCCTATTTAGCTCACCAAGTCAGGCTTTGTCCTTAGCAGCCTGGGCAGCCAAGTTGGCGTTGGTCCCCTCTACCCAAACAAGTCTCTCCCAGAGAACCTTGATTTTCGCCTTGATGTTGTCACGAAGAGCACCGAGTTCCTGATTTGCCTTGGCAAGCCGACTCTAAAGTTCAACTCTAACCTTCTCATTGGTCTTAAACCTTGAATAAAGGTAGCCATTATGGCCATGGTCTGCAAAATCGCCAACGAGTCAATGAAGTATAAAAAGAAAATAAAATAAAATAATAGAATATGAATATTAAAGAAAGTAATGTTACCTTTGCCGAGTAGTAGACCATCTCATGAGGCAGGGCAAATGGAGAAAGGGATTTTAGAGAGTTAAAGTCCTCAAGTGGGACACTCCCGAGGATGTAATCCACCCTGGAGCCTAGCTTCGACAGCCACGACGAAGGACCAACCGAGGACTGGCCTTTATCCTAGACAGAAAGAGAAGGAGGCCGAGTAGTGGCCTTCACCACCCAGGGAGAAGAAGATGCAGTGCAAGCGACCTTAGCAGGTGCGGCCTCAGATGGAGCCACCACGTTATCCTCGGCCGCATGGCGGGGTGGAGACATGGTGGCCTTGCCCTCCAAATCCACGATAGGGATGGAGGTGTCGGGAACTGAGGCTGGGATTACCTTGAGAATTTGAGCAACATCATGGGCCGGGACATCAGATTGAGGGGGCCTCCCTCGAACTAGGTTCCTCTTTCTTTTCTTGAGGGAGACTATGACTCCCTAGCCAGCTACCTTGGCTTGCATGGCCTGGGCTAAGAACCTCTTTTCTAGCTTCATGGATGAGGAACATAATCGAACCGAGGTTAGAAAACAGTCATGTATATATGAAAAAAAACAACAAACAACAACAAACGAAGCACACATAAAAACGACCTGGGTCGGGACCAAACCCAAACTTAAAATAAGTTCCCGGGGGTGACAAGATCTGGGTAGGCATGGACTAGACAGCTCACAACTTCTCGAAAGCGATTCTCCTCCTCGGGGGAAAGTTCGCAGATGTCCAAGATTGACACAAAGAACAAACGCTAAAAAAAGGGGGGATAAGAAAAGGAAATAAAAAGACATAAAAACTGACTCGCCTATAAAGCTGACAGCCGACGCCCAACCCTTGTTAAGCCTCAAAAGGGGAACCTCCCCCGAGGGATACTCCTAGCCTTCATCTGAGATGAAGAAGTAACGACTCCTCCACCCATTGTTAGAGCTTGGGAAGCTGGTCACAAAAGTTGTTGTCGGGTCCTGACTAGCAAAGAACCACCACCCCGGCTCTTGCTCCTTGGGACAATAGCAATGCAGGAATTCGTTGAGGGTAAGGTGGGCCTTCCCCTCGAAAGTCAGCTCCCATAGGACCATACATCTTATGGAGATCCTCTAGGCATTAGGCATCAGTTGTCCCGACACCAGACCAAGGAAAAATAATAATTCCCTGAAAAAATGAGGGACCGAGAAACGCAAACCCGCTAAAAGGGCCTATTCGTACAATGCCAAGCTAAAACTAGGGGCCTTGAAGGCCAAGATGTCCTCAGGGGCAATAAGAACAGCCCCCTCAGGGATGGAGAAGGACAAGTGATACCGAGTCAGGGTTCACTGCCCTAACTCGGATGCAGAACGAGTGGCGGTAAAATCTTGCTTGGGAGCAATCTCCCCCATCATTGCTTGGATGTTGGACTAAGTTGGCCCAGTGGCCTACTCCGTGGGGTTTCGTCAGACCTCAGATAGGTCATCTGCACCGTTGACCATCCGGTCAACACTATCCTTGAACACCATTGATTAAACAAAAAAAATTGGGAGCTTACACAAAGGAAAAAAGGAGGGTTCAAAAAAAAGAACACTGACTACCAAAGGGAGAGGAGCAAGGAACGCAAATGATGACAATAAAAATAAGGGAAATAATAACTAGACTAAATAAAACAAATTTAGGCAATGAAACAAACTAAAAATACCTAGAAGAGGAACAAAATGGACCAAAAGAATAACCGGAGTGCTAAGAAACGAACGCCGAGATGTAGGTAGATTGCTGGAGATCGCCCAAGAGAGAAACATAGAGAGCAACATGGTGTTTAAATTGATAAAGGAAACTAAACTAATCTTCGAGATAGGAATTTATATGCAAAACCCCCAATCCTCGACCCTACAGGTGTCACCCATCCAGGGGATATTATAATTACCCCAGGAGATAAAGCGACACTAGAATCTCGAAATCAATTCGGGGTTTAAAATGACCATCCATGGCATTGAGATTCGCATAGGACATGATGCTTGACATGACCCACAATCAGCGCAGACATGCCCCCTCGATTGCCAAGGTCTATTAAAAGTAAAGCCATCATAACGCCTACCCTCAATTAATGCAACCTCAATAAATGAGAAACCGAACAAGCATGCACCGAAATGAATAGTAATGGTAAAAAACAATGCACATTCCCTAGCCAGGTAACTAGGGATGCAAATGAGCCGGATTCGATGCGGATATTAGTATATCTGAATTTGGTTCGTTTATAATCGGATATTTTTTAAACGAACGGATATTTAATCGAGTCGGATACATATATGTTCATATTCGTATCCGTTAAGTTAGTTGAATATCGGATACGAATACAGATATATCCGATTAAACAAATTCATTAAGTTAGGTTAACATATTTGTATATGTTAGGTTAGGATTAATGTTGAAAGTCATGCAACATACCCTACAATAGTATTTAAAAAGTAAAATTACTTACAATATTATATAATATGACAATTAATTTAAATCAGTCATTAAATATATACACTAATTCGGATATTTAGTCGAACAGATGTACATATCCATATTTGGTTCATTTATATTCGGATATTTTTTAAACGAACGGATATTTAATCGAAACGGATACATGTATATCTGTATTTGCTTTAAACGAATACAAAAATGAACCAGACTCGAATAATAATCGGATACTTGCATCCCTACTCCTACGAGGAATAGTTATATTAATATTTGAATTCATAAATTGGGCCAATTAATATGAGTTGTGTCCTCACAAAAAGTTTACATTTCTTGGGTTAGTTTTCTTTTATTGTTCTTGGTAATTTTTTTGTACACAAGTATCCAATTTGTTGTTGGCTTTTTGCTCTTCATACTTCTAATATTGTTTCAATTTTTTTTTTTCTTGGTGTTTCATGAATGAAATTTATGAGGCAGCTCATGGGATGATGAAAATTTAATTACCCACAGTTTTCTAAAGAATAAGGCAACCCAAGTCTCCTTCTTTGACAATTATAACAATGAAGATGATGAAGACAACCAATGAAGGTGATTCTCAGCCTATCTCTTATCTCAGTAGTTCTTTCTTTGACAACAACAGAGATTATGATAAAAGAAAGGAAAAGGCAATGATAATGAAGACTTCTCATGGTTGTTTTAGCTGATCCGATTGTATGTGGCCGTCCCCTTTGTCTTTATATCCTTATCTCTATCTCTACTGCTTACCCCTAGATATTATTTGCAACAGCAATTGCAAGTCATGAACAGTAACGATAATGGTAAAAGAAATGAATTTGGTGATTTGCCTTCTTCTCTCTTAGAACAATGTTCAACAACAACAACAACAAAATCCTTATCCCAAGTACTAGTCTTAAATAAAGCAATTAACCATCTCTCCTAAAACCCCAACGTTGTAAGAGAGGTTAGAGTTAATATACTTAATATATTTCAACAGTCACCTTCAGGTGGGACACTCCTAGACAATGAACACAGGGGAGCTAGGTGTGATGTTCATGAAGAGGCTTGAACTCATAACCTAAAACCTGCTCTGAGACCATCTTAAATAAAGCAAGTAATCGCCTCTCCTAAACCCCTAAGGTTATAGGAGAGGTTACAGTTAAAATATTTAATATATTTCAACAACTAGGGTCCATGACAATAATCAACAACTGTTTCTTTTATATATATATATATATATATATATGAGAGAATAATGTGTTGATTGCCTATTTTTCCTTTCCCAAGAAACTTGATTTAACTCAAAAAGGATCAAAGTCTTACTTGTGGGAGCATTTGAGAGATAGGGTACAATAGAATTTAGATCATCATCGAGGTCAGAAATATTTCATAACTCAAACTAACTACGTTTAACTATAAAATAAGGCACGATATAATAGATTAATCAATAAGAGCCCATTGTATAGTTTTAAACATTACAAGTTACAGATGGTCTTTTAATACAAAATTGAATTTGTTTGTTGAGACATATTGTGTCTAGTCCCTAAAACCAATATTGATGTAGGAGTTTCCATAATTCGCCTCATGTTTCATGTTTAGAGGATCCGGGCCTAGGATTGGATGGGTCCTGCTTAAAAATTTGATTGTACCAAAATCCAGCATGATCTAATAAGTTTGTTTTATTTACTGATTTGTGCTTCCTTTTTTTTTTTTTTCTTTTTATCTTTTTGAGTTTTTTGAAAGTGTTTCTAACTATTTAAATAAATGTAGAAAAAGCATATGGATGGGGTCATTTGTTTAAGCTGATTTTTAGAGTAATTATCCTTATGGCGGGTCGAATGGTGGGTTCTGATCCACTTATCATGGGGCATGTGGTATGTTATAGGGACCCCTAAACTGTTCTTGTGCTTCTATTAGGCTATTACACCATACCTAGGTATTGCCATCATTTTATTCTTTAATTAAAATTTTAAAATACTAATCTGATAATACTGTGCATGTTTAATATATGAACATGAAATTGTACATATATATATAAGTGCATCTAACATCTAATAATGTATAGAAATTACAATACAATTTTATTAGTCAGGGAGTGTTTAGCATCAAATGTAATGTAGTCATTTAATTTAAATTCCCAAGGCATATGGTTCAAAATAAACTCATTCAGATTTATTCTGATTTGTTAACTAAAATTAAAAATGAAGTCATTATAGGTTATTATAAAGTGAAAGGTTTTACGTTATTCATATTTTGGTGATGAATGAAAATCAATCCATAAACAAATAGTATGAATCTAATTCTCAACCATCACATTATGGCTTCAAATGCCTTGAGAATTTGGAATGAAATGATTTCATTACTGGCTGCTGCCAGATACGGCCTTAGTTGACTTCATTACTGGTGGCTTCAAATATTAGTTATATAACACTGAATAAGTTAATTCTACAGATATTATTAGATATTTGTACAAACCAATACTGTTAGATATTAAAGTTGTTACTTTAGAAAAAAAAAAAAAAAGGTAGTTTAAGAGAGTTGTCCAAGCTTTTTAAGAAACAAATCAATTTTTTGGTAGTCAAAATAGAATTCAGTTTAGACTTATCTCTTTCCCAAATTGAGTGTCACGCAATTCACATGGGTCTCCAAGTTGCCAATACTTTAGGTATTGAAAACCTAGGGGTTGAAGGAGACAGCCTCGATATTATAAATGATACCTTGGATTTGGTGTCACCCCTTCAGATCTGACAAAAGTCAGACTGACATCAGGGGCTGACACATTAGCATCAAAAAAGTGATTTACACTTCTTGGGGATGCTTTGCATTTTCCCGTGCTGATGCCGGGCTCTGACCTTTTGGACTGACCTAGGGGACCATACCTAACCCTTAGGATATAAATTAGCTTTTAAAGGACATTTCCATATGTCCACGGAAGCGCTGTCAAGTGATCAAATACTGCAAATATGTTAGTTCTTCTTTTGATAATATCAAATTCAAATATATTAGAATAGCCAATGGTCTTGTTCATCTCCTCGCTAAACAATGATATCATGTGTCATGTGCCTTTGATGGTAACGTCTCAGTCCCTCCCTGATTAAGGTAGATTTTGGGTAGACGCCTTTCACAAAACTCAGTTGATGTTTCTTATGATACTTAATAGGCCAAGGTTAGACAAACAAATCTTTTCTATCAAGTAGGTTTTTCAACATAAATTAGTAACTACAAGAGGGCTGAGTAAGGGTGACAATGTTCGATGTGACCCATGAACCCAACACAAAAAAACCGGGTTAGGATTGATTGTGAACATGTTTTGGGTCAAAGCAGGTAAACCTGGATTATATTGGCCTACGAATTGACTCCAAAGTTTGGACGAATCGAAAAAATATTCCTACTATTACAGCTTCGGGAGGGATAGGGAATGCACTTAAATGTTTAAAATCTTGAAACAAAATTATTTAATAGGACAAAAATGTTCTGTGATGATCAAGTGTCTGTAGTGTTTATGGTGAATATAACCTGACACATAACGTGTTTGGGTTCAAAAAAGTGTCCAGTGTAAAAAAAATGAGACACAACATTCAAAAACAGATCATTTGTCAATCAATGGCACTCCTATATAAGCATGTGTCAATACATACAATGATGCAAGGTAGAGATACCTGTGTCAACACGCCTACTTCCCACTAAATGCACCTATCAATGATGCACGGTAGAGATCTACTTCACATAACAATCCAATTCTTGAATTAAGGCTGTCAATTATCCAATATTTTTAAGCGAATCTTGATGCATATGTATTTTGATTCGTTTAGTAAATATTCAATTCTAAACAAACCGAATATGGATATGTAGGGATGTCAAAGAACCAAGCTAGCTTGGCTCGGCACATTTTAAACCGAATCTGAGCTTTGATTTAAGCTTGATTTCTAAGTGAGCAGAGATGAATTTCACTAAACTTAACTTGTTAAAAGCTTGGCATATTTGTATTCGATATTCGGTTAAATAAATAAATATGAATACAGATCTTATTTTTAAATATCTATAGATATCCAATTTTGTGTCTGGTCTTCAATTAACTAATACAAATACGAATCTGTCTATATTCACTCTGTTTACAACTCTATTGCATGAAACAATGGATCCCACCATAAAGTGAGATCTCAACCGTGATTTTATTAAGTGTCAGACCCATCACTCCTAAGGGTACTCATCAGGTTGTACTCAAAGTTTGGCTTGTCAAAAGCCAAATTTATGTCTTGTTTGACCGAGCCTTCAATTGAGTTTGTTTAGCTAAGTGAAACTTGTGACTCAGCTCATCAAAAGTGTGACCGGTTAAAGGATTTTATTGGGCCTGTCTTAACTAATTATTTCTTTTAACTCTTGGGAGTAGGTTGAGCTCATAGGCTCGTAGGTATTAAAATCAAACCTAAAGCAGTAAGATAAGGAGCTGAGCTGCACTTGTAGCTCAGCTCATCAAAAACTCGATTTGTTAAAGGTCTTATTGGGCCTGTTTTAGCTAATTATTTCTTTTAACTCTTAGGAACAGGTTGAGCTCATAGGCTCGTAGGTATTAAATTCAGACCTAAAGCAGTAAGTTTATGAGCTGATCTTGTCTCAATCTTAACAAGCCAAGCCTTAGGCTTCTCCCAAGCATAAACTGAGCCGGGATCTAATCCTTGTGTGACAAGTCTGAACTGAATTCTGCTACTTAATAACGACAGACTTCTATTGTCAAAGTATAGGATCCTTATAAATTAATAGTAATAATAATAAACAATAATGCAAAAGCAAATGATCCATCTGACTTAAGTGGCCTTGTCCCCCACCGCTCCATGCCCAAAAAGTGGTTTCCACCGTCCCTCTTATGGTGCCTCTACGCCATGTTTCCGTAAATTATGCCAATCAAACACAAGTTTAGTCAGCTTGACCCGCCTTTGAGTGTCCCATCAAGGGGGTTTCGCACTTGATACTTTTGAGGAGACTAATTGATTGGCAACCAAAAATGGAGACGTTGGGAATGTTGGAAGCTGCAGTAACGTGATGAGCATAAAAGAAAAACGATACAAAAGATTCCAATTCGTACTCCTTGCACTTGTTTTTAAGAATCACAATGATTCGACGTCTAACTTGGGTGTGTTTGGTGGGACTCGTGTCTTATGCACCACCTTATGGTGAGTCAGACACAAAGGGGGTGAGGCCCACCTTATGTACCTGGTATCTGTGGCTCACCATTAGGTGGTATCTGTGGCTCACCATTAGGTGGCACAAAGGATACGCCACCCCCCTTGTGAGGTGTTCAAGGGCCACACGAGGGAGGGATCAACACATTTTTTGGGATGTCACATCACTTCCAAAAAGTGAATTGATTCCTTCTCTCGTGTGGCTTTTGAGTGTCTCACAAGGAGGGGTGGCGTAGAGGATATCAGCCCAGAGGATACGACTCTTGTTTCGTGACCCAGAGGATTAGGTACAAAGAAAGTGTAAACAGAGAGATATGAATGGTGTCAGGGGCAAAAATCAGCGTTGAAAAGTGGTGTTTTTTAACAATATTTCAATACGAATCAACAAGAAAAATAGAAGATACAAAGATTTACGTAGTTTAGTGATGTGGGAGAGAAATGATCTTCTTTACTATGAAATGTGAAATCTGTACAAAAATTGTGTAATTCCAAACCCAAAAAGCCACACCACAGCCCTTGTACACCCATATTCTTTCTCATCCTCTCAAAACCTTGAGAAGAAAAATAAGAAGAAACCCACTTTGACGGCTGCCTTTTTTTGTTTGTTGATGTTTTCCCTAATATTAAATTAGGGTTTTTAACCTCAAATCGTCACTTCATGTGGAAATGACTCTTTAAGTCCTCACTGTTAGATCCTTTTAAGATCTAACTGTTTCTTTGAAATAAAAGCCAAAACCGACAAATAGACCTTGGCTTTATTTTCAACTCCTTAGAAGATCACATGTAGTTGTTTTTGTTCCATATCATAATATGACACAATTCCTTAGTACCACACCAATATATGATGTAGCTCCGCACCTCTTTTGCTTGAGGTGCCCCACCCAAATTGTAAGGGTGACTCCACCAATTTTCAACAATGAACTAGATTGGTCAAGTCCAAGCAATGTTTGAACTTCTGCGTAGTAACCGGCTTTGTCATTATATCAGCTGCATTGTCCTTGGTGTGAACCTTCATCAAATTTATCTTTCTGTCTTCAATTAAATCTCGTATCCAATGATACCTCACATCAATATGCTTGATTCTGGAATGATAAACCTGATTTTTTGCCAAGTGAATGACACTCATACTATCACAAAACAGCACCAACTTTTCTTGTTTCAACCCAAGTTCTGTGACTAAATCTATCACCCACAAAGTCTCCTTGGCACCTTCAACGATTGCTATATATTCTATCTCAGTTGTGGATAAAGCAACAGTTGGCTGTAACATTACTTTCCAACTAATAGGTCCACCTGCAAGAGTAAAAAGATACCCTATTGTAGACCTCATCTTGTCTAAGTCACCTACATAATCCGCATCAACATATCCCACAACCTGTTCTATTCCTTTATGTTTTTTAAATAAAATGCCAAAATCCACCGTACCTTTTAAGTACCTTAGAATCCACTTTACAGCATTCAAATGCTCTCTACCTAGATTTTTCATGTATTTACTCACCAAACTAACCGCATGTGAGAGATCCGGCCTACTGCAAACCATTGCATACATAAGACTTCCCACAACACTAACATATGGTACTTGAGACATAACCTCCACTTCCTCATATGTAGTAAGATACAAACTAGCAGATAACTTGAAATGATTTGCTAGAGAAGTACTTACTGGTTTAGAGTTTTGCATACTAAACCTCTCTAGCACCTTTTCCACATATAGCTTTTGAGATACCCAAAATTTTCTGGCCTTCCTGTCCCTCTGGATTTCCATACCAAGGATCCTTTTAGTAGCATCTAGATCCTTTATGTCAAATTCATTACTCAACTTGGACTTCAATGAATCAACCTCATGCTTATTTTTTGCAGCAATCAACATGTCATCAACATACAACATCAGTAAAATAAACGAATCATCCTCAAGAACTCTGTAGTAAATGCAACTGTCATATTGACTCCCCATGTAGCCAATCCGCATCATGAAGGAATTAAAACACTTATACCATTGTCTTGGAGATTGCTTAAGCCCATAAAGTGATATGTTCAGCATACAAACAAACTCCTCTTTTCCTTGGTCTTTGAATCCCTCTTGTTGCTCCATATAAATTTACTCCTCCAATTCACCATGAAAGAATGTCGTCTTTACATCCAGTTGCTCTAACTCTAAATCAAGTAAAGCAACAATGGCTAACATCACCTTGATTAAGGTATGTCTTACAATTGGAGAGAATATTTCATTGTAGTCAACTCCCTCTTCCTGTCCATACCTCTTTGCCACTAACCGAGCCTTGAATTTTTCTCATTCTTTCTCTAATATTGCTTCTTTTTTCTGTACACTCATTTGCAGCCAATCACCTTTCTACCTTTAGGTCTTTCAACCAATTTTCAAGTATTGTTCTTGTGAAGTGACACCATTTCCTCCATTATTGCAGTCATCCAATTTTTATTATCCTTGTAACTAATAGCATCCTGAAAATAATATAGATCACCACTACCAACAACTAATGCAAATGCTACCATATCCTCAAAACCATACCTGACTGACGCCTTATGAGTTCCTTTGTCCCTACTTGTAGCAAGACCTTGTTGTTGTTCATGCTGATGTACCATCCTGCTAGAAAACTCTACTTGAGAAGATTCTACCATATTCTCTTCCCTCCTTGGCCACGTTGTATCCTCTAGTTCCACCTGGATTGAATTTTCACTAGCATGAGAATGTACCAACTGATTTCCTTCATCCCTATTTCCTTTCACCATGGTTTCTTCATCAAACACAACATCCCTGCTAATGACTTTCCTTTGTGAAACCGGATCTCAAAATTTGTAGCCTTTTACCCCTTTTTCATATCTAAGGAATATGCATTACCTTAACTTTGGATCCAATTTAAATCGCTACTACTCTTGCATATGAACATAGGATTAACAACTAAATACTTTTAAAATTAAATAATCAACTATTTTACCTGTCCAAACCTTTTCTGTGATTTTAAAGTCAATAGCATTTGATGGTGATCTGTTGACAATAAAACATGTCATGTCAACTACTTCAACCCAAAAAGTTTTAGGCAAACATGCTTGCAACCGCATGCACCTTACCTTCTTAAGAAGTGTCATGTTCATCCTTTCCGCTACACCATTTTGTTGTAGCCCACCTGGTGTAGTAAAGTGTCATGTGATACCATCATCCTTACAATACTTGATAAACTCCTTATCCTTATATTCCATCCCATTATTTGTCCTGAGATATTTGACTTGTTTTCCTGTTTATTTTTTAACATCGGCTTTCTATTGCTTGAACTTGGTAAAAACTTCAGATTTTACTTCATAAAATAGACCCATACTTTTTGGAAAAAATCATCAATAAATGTCACAAAATAAATAGCTCTACCTTTAGAAGGTATACTTATGGGTCTCACACATCCAAATATATGTACTGCAAAACTTCATTGCTTGTATGTTGTCCTGTCTTGAAATTGACCTTGCATTGTTTTCCATACAAACAATACTTACAAAAACCTAGTTTACATGTTTTTACCCTTGCAGGCAAATGCAACCCTTTCTCACTCATATGGCCTAACCTCATGTGTCATAGAGTAGTATCATCAGTATTACAATCAACAAGATTAGTTACAGCTGCTCCATCTGTAACTATATTCCCTATTAACTTGTATAAATTTCCTTCCTTTTTTTCCTTCATGACAACCATAGCGCCCTTAGTGACTTTAAGGACTCCACCTGTTGCCATGAAGGTATATCCATTCGAGTCTAATACACCCAAGAAAATTAAATTTTTCTTTAAATCCAGGATATGCCTAACCTCCCCAAGTGTTCTTATCATGTCATCAAACATTTTAACTTTAATAGTTCTTATTCCAATGGTTTTGCAAGCCGCATTATTATCCATTAGAACAGTACAGCCATTGTAAGGACTATAAGTATAAAACCATTCTCTATAAGAGCACATGTGATAAGAACAACCGGAATCTAAAATCCATATTTCAGCAAGATAATTCATACCTGTACTGACTGAAAGAAGATCTCCATCACTATCTGAACTGTCTGCTGCAACGCTAGCCTGATCTAAAGATTGTTCATTTTTCCTTTTCTTTCTTCCAAATCTTTTTGACGTTTTCTACAATCCCTTTTCACGTGTCCTTCCTTTTTGCAATAATAACATTCGAATTTGCTGCTTTTTTCCATTGATTTTGAGCGTGACCTCTCTTTGTTTCTAAACCATCTGTTTTTGTTTCTTCCACGCTGATGGCTTAATTCACCCTTACCCACCAACCCTTTTGTTTGAGAACCATTTTTTGGCTTTCGGAGTGTTTCAATCTCCAATAAAGTCGTTATCACCTCATCAACCATGAGAGTGTCTTTCCCAACTAATAATGTGGTTACAAGTGTATCAAGGGAAGTTGGAAGAGAAACCAAAAGAAGAAGTGCCTTGTCCTCATCTTCAATGTTCACCTTAACGCTTAACAGTTGAGTAATAATTTTATTAAACACATTGAAATGATCCAAAATATTAGCTCTTTCCTCCATCTGCAATTAATATATTTGTTTTTTCATAAAACAATTTATTTGTGAGCGTTTTTGACATATTTAAATTTTCTAATTTTTCTATAATCTTAGAGCAGAAGTTTCATTCAAAATATTGTATTTTACCTCTGGTGCAAGACATAAATGGATGGTGCTCACTGCCTTCATCTCAAGTTCCTCCTAGTCACCGTCAAACATGGTTGTTGGCTTCTTTTTCATACCGAATAGTGTTTTGATTAGCCCTTGCTATACTATAATATCTTTAACCGTACTTTGCCATAGAATAAAGTTATTTTTCCCATCAAAGGGTTTCACTTCAAACTTGGCTATCGATAATCATTTCCCTGTCATTGTATTGAATTCCGGTAATCAAGAACTTGTTCTTAATTTCAATCCTCCCTAACCGAAACCCGATGCTTTGATACCACTTGTCGTGTTTCGCATCAATATTTTAATATAAATTAACAAGAAAATAAATAGAAGAGATCAAAGCACAAAAAAATAAAAGACAAAGATTTATGTGGTTCAATGACGTGTTTACATCCACAGGAGAAAAACGATATTCTTCACTACATAATATAAAATTCGTACAAAAAATATGTAATTCCAAACCCCAAAAAACTCACACTAAAACCCTTACACACTCTTCTCTATCTCACCCTCTCAAAACCTTGAGAAGAATAAAACCAAGAAGAAGAAAACAATAATAATAAAAATTTCTTTTCTTCTTCTTTGTTCCCAAATTAAAATTAAGTTTCTACTCCTTTTGCCGTTCACCGCACTCCTCCAGGGAGAGGAGGTATTTTTCTTATAAATTAAGTCTCCAACCGTTAGATCTAACGTTTGCTGGAAAATAAAGCCAAAAACGACAACATTGATTTTGATTTGACATTAAAAAGCGACACTTCATGTGAAAGCACCCTTATTGAATCGGAATCCTTGACTTTTTTCTTCCGGATACCGATGCTTATTTCCCCTCTCGTTAATGTTGTCATTAGTAGAGGGCAAACGTGTACATGCCTTCTTCCACATTTGCCATTTGAATGAGGGATTTCTGAACCTATTTGTTCTTCCTTCAAGTTAATAAGGAGTTAGAATACCCACCCAAAAAACCCACAGAAAAATAAATGAAAGAAAAGAATAGAAAAAAGTGTTATAATCATCTATTCAAGTTTACCCACCAAAAGAAACCAAAAAGGAACGCGTTATAATCATCTATTCAAGTTTCGATAGTGATATTTTCCTCCAAAACCAATCAGAATGTGACACACATCCTTGTAATTGGTATTTTGGTCGTTATGAAAGGAAAGAAGCTTCAGTTTTGGTAGAGATGCACGTGTAATGTTCAAAACATCCCTCACACTGGTGGGCCTCGCATATTAAGGCTTAAATTGGCCACATGAAGAAGATGGTGATGCGTTGAGAGATGTGTGTACCCTTATCCGACCCTATATATATATATATATATATATATGTGTGTGTGTGTACCCTTTCCGACCTGGGCTAAGGCCTCTCATATATTATAAAACTGGCCCAGTCTGCCTATTACGCATTTTTCAAGTGAGTAGAATATTCTGAATATTGTCTTGCTTCAAAATTCAAATGAATAGGCACGTATTAATTCAATACCCTATAAAACAGCAGTAAGGAGCATCTGTTTGATTATGTAATCCAATAATAAAGAGCTTTCCCAATTTAATTTAAGTTTATTATGCAAATGAAAGCCCCATTAATTTGAAGGATTAAGATAGATGTATCTAATTCCCACCAAAAAGATAAGATAACTAATTAAAATAAGATAGATGTATCTAAATCCCACCAAAATAATATAGAATTATAGAATTATTTTATTTAAAAAATAAAATAATATAGAATTAAGAGATTTGCCAAATTAAATAGAGTTCTAATTTTAACATAGTTTTACTGTGCCAACCAAACCTTACTAATTAAACAGAAACTACTACAGCCTTACCCTATGATTAATGATTAAAACTAAAAGTAGGAGCGTGACCGTCGCAATTAAAAATAAATTAAATATGAAAAGTTGCAGTTTTAATGCTTTTTTAATTTTTGTTTATAATTTATAATTTCTGTACCATCTTTTTCATACACACACATATACGCACAAATTTGCGATTCGAATTGAATAGAAATCTAGAATCAAATAGATGAATGCTAAGTGAGTTGGTAGTACAGCTGCATTTTCGACTTAGTTTTGTTCCTCTTGAACTGTTACATTTGTTTGTGTATCAGCAGCACAAAATTTAAAGAAATGGCTTCTGTAAAATGGGCACTTAACATGAATAACCACATGAACGAGTTCGAATGAAGGATAGGGATGATGCCGTGATGGACGGATGGGATTATGGTGGTCTGGTGATGAGAAGGAAGAGATACTCTTTCTTTCCCTTTTCTTTTTATTTATTTATTTATTGATTTACTTATTTAGGACAGCCGTCCTCTATAATCTCTAAACTTCTCTCTTTTTTCTTAACTTTCATGTTCAACAGTAAATAATAGCTAAGATGGTTATTTTAGTGCAAAAGAGTGGGATCTTTTGTACTTTATTTTAACTGCTTAAAATACTAGGCTAATAATCTTGTTTATATGTATAGGTAGATATATAACGCATATGCAAGTATTTTGTTATATATGGATAGGTATATAACTCGTATATATACGTTTTCTTGTTCTTTAGTCTTTTGGGCTCGTTTATGGTTAGGAAGCAAATGTCCTAGCTAGTATCTGTAACTCTTATCACTCTTGAGAGAGAGAGAGAGAGAGAGAGAGAGAGAGAGTAATAAACTAGCACCATGTAAATATAAACATAGCAAAACCTCCCAGTGACGTGGATACAGCTTTAGCTTGCACGTACGTTCTTAATCGCGCAAGGACCAAAAAAAGAAGGAAAATAATACACAAAGGCTAACATATAGGGTGATCCATTATATTAATTAATTAAAGATGATTAGATGGTTAGTAAAAACAGGAAGCAAGTAAGT
Source organism: Platanus orientalis (assembly GCA_025762735.1). Classification (NCBI taxonomy): domain Eukaryota; kingdom Viridiplantae; phylum Streptophyta; class Magnoliopsida; order Proteales; family Platanaceae; genus Platanus; species Platanus orientalis. Next base: position 1,907 of record JAOXJP010239581.1, on the reverse strand, counting down.
TTACACACTAATGGTACAACAAGGATTTCCAATGGCTTGGTTTCTGCTCGAGGCATGAAGTTTCCTCTCTTTGTTAGCCGGGTCTTCTAACAACAACACTTTATCCATGTCTCTCACCCCAACCATGTGTAAGAAATCCTCGTCTTCTCTCTCCTTTCCTCTGAATAAAAGCCTTTGTTCTCTTGGTTCCAAACCAGTCACCATGGACAAGACCATCTTCAACTCCCCTGAAATAAAAAAGAAAGAAAAAAATAACAAAAACAAAAAATTACTACCCAAGCAAGAAAAAGGAATTTCTTGAGGTCCAAGCTAGGCTATAGCAAACTAATATGACATGGGTAAGAATTTTAAAAATAAAAAAATAAAAAGGTTCTTTGCCTTTGCATCCTCAAAAAGGAAAGAATAAAAGTGGAAAAAGTTTAAAAGGACTTACCAAAAGTTGAAGTTGCTTCCATGGAGATGTCATGCCATTGTGACCCAGTGGAGACTCTCACTGTGATCATGTCTCCACCCACTCTATCCCCATTTTCTCTCTTTTGAACAAGCATGCCTCCCGGTCGGAGTTCCCACTTGATGTCACCACCCCCTACGCATCCTCTGCCAGCCACTCCTACACTGCCGCCACCGCCACTGAGCTTAGAATTGTTCCTGCAGAACCTCTTTGCTCTCAACTTAATCATCTCTCTCTCTTTCTAAACTAACGAAAGGGGTGAGGGAGAGGATATTGAAGAAGTCTAGTTATATAGAACTTGATGATGATATGCATTACGGCTTAAAAAAAGAAGACAGGAATACAAAACAACTAGGCAAGGCACCCCTAATGATATATAAAAAAAATTAAAAAAAATTAGAGGTTCTATAAGCAAGTTAAGCTCTTTAGTGATGGACCAACATAATGTTGCCTTGGGGAATTGAATATGGGTGGGAGTAACTTGTGACGATTGTATAGGGGTGCCAAGGCACATGGGTGGGTGGACGCTAGTTGACAATACGCCTGCTTGATTGGCGGGCCAAACAAAAAATCACACCGCATGGTTGGTTAGTTGGTAGATTATAGAAAATGGGTTCTTTGACACGGGGGGAAGGGGGTGTCTTGGACTAGGTTTTTGGGTATAGGCCCATCAATCCAGATTTATCATTCAATATGTAATGGGAGATTAGGTATTTGCCCAATTTCCCTGACTTTCTACATTTTTTATTTAGTTTGCTTTTAGGTTTGCTGTCTCCGTCTTTAATCTTGACATGGACATTATTATTTTTTGGTGCTAATGGTGGTTGCAGCTTGAGGGTCTCACCCATGTGGGCAGGGTAGAATAGAATTCTCTCTCTCTCTCTCTCTCTCTCTCTCTCTCTCTCTCTCTCTCTCTCTCTCTCTCTCATGTTGAAGCACAGCCGTGCCCTCAACATTTTTAGGCACTTTAGGGTCCTTGTCAAAGTTAATTGAATTCTTCACGGCTTGTAGATGGACACATTTTGTATTAAGTATTAAGAAATCAATTAAGTGAGAAATAACGTAATGGGGCCACTTGATCACTAATCTGGCTCTCAATTTGTAGAGGCTTTTGGGGAGTTGGTGACTATAGTGGCAACTTTAAGATCATCCTTTGTTGTTTTGTCCCCAAAGTGAGCCACCAACTAACGAAAAGGTTATGCCAATGTGGCATGGCCCTCTCACAAAAGAGTTAAAGGGGTCAATTCCGTCCGGCATCATTCCCCTGTTATGCGATATTGGTTGCCTCTCCTTTCAATTCTTCAGGTCCCACTCTATTTATCTGCGGTCTGCAGGCCCAACTGACCTTACCACAAAAATTAAATAAAAACTAACCAAAAGATTATTATGTACATGATATTTGACCACAAAAAAGTGGCATAATATTATGTTTGCAATGTCTTTAATACTATATATA
>JAOXJP010239580.1:0-37955 GCA_025762735.1 Platanus orientalis | reverse complement strand
AGGTATTGGATCACGTTCATAGTAGTCCTGTAGGGGGCCATGAAGGCTTTCACAAGACCTATCAAAGAGCCAAGGCAGATTTTTATTGGCCCCAGCTGAAGCAGTCCATTCGCACCTATGTCAAGGAATGCGACGTATGTCAAAGGAATAAGGCTGAAACAATCCACCCAGCTGGTCTCCTTCAACCCTTGGACATTCCGACCCGTATATAGACAGATGTTTCAATGGATTTCATTGACGGCTTGCCACCCTCCCATGGGAAGACTACCTTATTCGTAATCATGGACCGCCTTTCCAAGTACGCTCATTTTGTGGTGCTCGCCCATCCCTATACAGCAGCCATCGTGGCTCAAGAATTTGTTTCTCATGTTTTCAAACTTCACGGCATGCCATCATCTATAGTAAGTGACAGGGACCCTGTCTTTATTAGCTCATTTTGGCAAGAGTTCTTTAAACTCCAAGGAACCACACTAAAAATGAGTACCGCGTTCCACCCACAAATGGACGGTCAGACAGAAATCGTCAATAAGTGTCTCGAGCAATATTTACGTTGTTTTTGCAGCAATCGTCCTAAGGAATGGGTCAAGTGGGTCCCTTTGGCGGAGTTTTGGTACAATACTAGTTATCATGCTTCCACAGGAATGACACCGTTTGAGGCTGTGTACAGTGCTCCACCCCCACGCCCCACATCTTATGTGTGTGGCACAACCAAGGTTGACGCGTTGGACAAGGACCTCCGCAGTCGTGATATAATCCTTGGACCCCTCAAAGAAAATTTGTCAAAAGCCCAACAACGCATGAAGTTATGGGCAGATCGTCACCGACAGGAACGCACCTTTAATGTAGGCAACTAGGTTTTTCTAAAGCTCCAGCCATACCGTCAACAAAGTGTTAGTCTGTGTGTCCATATGAGGCTCTCTCCAAGGTTTTATGGCCCTTTCAAAGTCTTGGAGAAAATCAGGCCCGTCGCCTACCGTTTGGAATTACTAAGTCAAGCCTGCATACACCCAGTCTTCCATGTTTCATGTCTAAAGAAAAAATTGGGAGATTCAGCCACCATCCAAACACAGTTGCCAATGACAGACCAAGAAGGGGTAGTGGTTGCTGAGTCGGAGCGTATTCTTGATCGACAAATGGTGAAGCAAGCAAACAAAGCCGTAACAAAGGTGTTGGTTCAATGGCGTGGGCTGCCATGTGAAGAAGCTACATGAGAGTTTTTACAGCGACTCCAACAGCAGTACCCAGCGTTCTGAGTCGAGGACGACACTGTTCTCGAGCACCAGGGAATGTAACGTGCCCAACCCCAGCCATGCCCAGCCATGCATGTTACTACATGGCATGAGAAGGTGGTTTGCATGGACACGTGGAGGGTGTTGCATGACACATGCAACCAGTTGTTTAGGTTGTTAGGATTCTGTAGAGCTTGGTGAATGTGGAGAGTTTTCCTTGTTCATAAATCTTAGCGTATAATAAAAAGCTGTGAGCATGATATGGAAAGTTAGGATAGTTAAGATTGTTAGATGAAGTCCTAATCTTTTGGGTTAGTTATTTAGTCAAAGATTATGAAATATTCTCCATGACTTGTGAGGAAGAGTTCTATTAATAAATTTGCTGCGTGGAGTGAAGATCATTCATTCCATCCACAACTCAAACGTTTCTTAAGGAGGATTGGGACCCTCAAAGTGCCCAGAATCTCATTGTTGTTATTTGGTCACCTGACACTCTATGCACTACACTCATAAATGTTGATATTGTTTACGAGTTTTAAAGATTTGTTAGAGAAAAGTGTAGAATTAGGGACACTGCCTATTGGTTTTAAAACCCATAAGATTTTACAGAAAAAAAATGGGGTTTTAAAGATTTTGAGTAGGAAAGTGTGAAATGGGGGAGAAGAAAGGTTGAAGATTTCACACGACTCTGATGAGAGAGACTGAGAGGGGGTATTTTAGGGTTTTAAAAATTTTGTTTTGTAACTGCATTTTGGTGCTACGTGTATTCTCCAACTTACCGGTGGAAAAAATAGGCATAAACCGAGAAATGAACAAATTTTTTGCCTTCCACTTTATGACAAACTTTAAGGCTATCAATTGGGCTTCACTAACTTGAAGCCCAACATGCTCGCACAAAAAAATAGATGGGTAATCGAATTTTGGGTTGGGCTGAGTTTGGTCCCAGTTTAGTTTTTAGGCATGGAGTTTTTTTTGGGTTAGGTTCGAGCCCCTTAGGATTTGGTATGAGCAAGGCATAAACAAATAAGGTCCGGACAACGTCAAGGGTGGACACATCAGCACCAAAAAAGTGAAAAGCGCCCCCAAAAAGTGTAAGTTACTTTTCTAGCACTGATGTGTCCACCTGTGATGCTGTCCGGACCTTGTCCGTTTGGATCTGTTTGTACCTAATCCCAGCTTAGTTCGATCAGGTTCAATTTCAGTTTGATATTCAACCCAATCCAGTCCGAATTAGTTAACAAATATTGTTTTATTTGAATGTTGGTGTCAAAGCACAAATAATAACGGCATAAACTAATCAGGCATATTTTCTAAAATGATCATGTAATATGCATTTAAGAGCAATTATTAATTCAAAATCAGCTCAAAAATTTAAAGGAGGAGTTTCAAATTTGGCCAGTCCAAACTTGGCCCAAAACCCATTGTTTTATAACAAGCCGAGTTTAGCTGACTACCTTGGCCAAATTTCGGCACATGTTAAAGATTTCGGGCTGAATTAAGATTAACATTGACCCACTTTGATTGATAACCCAACAAAACTTTGTACTCCCACAAGAGTAAAATCGAGAAGAAACTGTCATATTTAGTAGGGAATAGAGATGGTGGAAATATATGGCTCATTTCCTCAATTGGAAACAACTATGCTAACCAAAGCGCAAGGAGCAACATGACTCAGATACATGGAGGAAGTGGGAACCTTCGATAAAGTGAAGAGAGCTTGGCACATCCCTTGATAATCCAACCTCTTTTATGTGCAAGAGTGTTTGTCAATGCATAGTAACAAAGAACGAATACCATTGCATTTATTCGCATCCTGTTTGGAACATGCCTGACAAAGGCTTTTTTGGTAAATACGTAGCGATGGAGAAAGGATGTTTAAGCAAATGGAAGAAAATGTTCTGTGATAAAAATGCCTCTCCAGCGTATATGGTGAATTATAAATAGACATGTTTTGTTCTTGGGGGGGTAAAAGGGTCCAAAAAAAGTGCTCAATTGAGAAAGTAGGTGGGCAATAAAAGGCATCAAATTCAAAAAAACACATCCTGTGTCAATCAATGGTACGCCGTTGGAGGTCTATCTCAAAACAGACAGGCGAGATTTTTGTTGCATTTGTATAGCTTTTCAAAGCAAGGGTGCGGACTCCGCAGTCTTGACTGGCTTTGCTTCGGCCCGTAATCCCACTCCCTTGCCAAGATGAAGCTCGTTAGGTTAGTTTCTAACGTATTATTGTTACTAATATTTTTGCATTTATTGTTCTTCCGAGCAGTAATCTAATCTCCTCTCGTTGTCCTGATCGGAAAAAAAAAACAGGTTTTTGATGAAGTTGAACAACGAGACTGTGTCGATCGAGCTCAAGAACGGAACTGTTGTTCATGGCACCATCACAGGTTCCTCTTCTAATCTCTTTTGCTCGCAATTTTTTTCCCTCTCTGAAGCTTGTAGTTGTCGATCTCTTCGTTTTCTCCAGTTCATTTTCTTTACCGTACGGTTAGGGTTTTGTTAAACCCTAGGGGTTCTCTCTCTCTCTCTCTCTCTCTCTCTCTCTCTCTCTCTCTCCTTTTTTTTTTTACTATTTGCTTATTTGACGGACTATTGTTTGTCTCTTTAGTGAAGGTCTTTGACTATTTGAGCTTTCCCTGGAGTGTTGTTAATCTCGTCTTTTGAATTTTTTTGGGTAGTATGTTGGAAACTAAGATTAGCCTAACTGAGACCATAATTCTGTGTTTTCTGGTTTGGAACCGAGCTGTGAAATGTAGGACAAGAACATAGATTACTATTAGGAGTAGAAAATCATGTACATTTATAAGTAATCAAAACACACATACATATACACACGCACATATAATTATTATTTTTATTTTATTTTTTTGATGACCGAAGTATTCAGGCCTTTTAGAGCACCTGACTAAATACTCGGGACACATGGACTCCATGCCTCTCCCACGCACCGGGTTAATTGGGTTTTTTATGCCCAGGCAAGTGGCCCCAAGGGGGTGCGTTTTGAACTCAGGACCCTGGCTTAGTGCTTTACTCATTAGCACAGGAAGCGGGAGTAGCATTAGGATCAAGAAGGAAAGGGTAATGGATTATTAAAGGTCAAATTCCATTTGCAGCCCCAGCCTAGATAAGTAGACATGTTGTAACTGATTTGGAACCTCTGGAAACTGGGAAGATATTATTATGCTTGCTTGTATGTTCCCCCATTGTTGGCTAGAAATTTGTGAGTGCGGCTTGCCAGTGCCACCTGGGCACAATATTCATTTCCATCTATGACCCCAGGTGCCAAATCAGATGGCAGGCCAACCGGAAAGCTATTCTCTTTCCAGTTTGTCTGGTTAGCCACCCAATAGATTATTTGGGCGATTGACGAGGGCTGGGGTTCTTCCCTCGATAGGTTATTTTCTTACCTTGGCGAACAAGGATTTCAAATGCTAATGTATTCAAAAATATACTTGATAGAAGCAAATAATTTCACTGCAGAGTCGTACATAATAAAACAAGTTATCATCCCGTGAATGAGCGAACAAAAGAAGAAAACAAATACTGGAACTGGTTAGGAACTTAAAACATGAATAAGATTCTGAAAACAGTTAAAATAGAGTTGTGTTGATGATTTGTCGATGATTCCTTTTGAGGTGTCTTCACCCATTTTTATAATTGCCCAGGTAGTTGAGGCAGTTGCTTTCCTGAACCAGTCATGCACAATCCGTCCTACTCTGCCTTATCTGTTTTTGCAACTGAAAAACCAACTTCTAGAATCCCTTGTCGCAGATCGTGAGAGCTCCATCTTTCTCCTAGTTGATTGACACCTGTTCTTACCACTTATAAGTGGTAACACCCATTAATGGCACTTCACACTATTATTGCTTGAATGATCTTATTACAGTTCAGTACCAGTTCTCTCTCATTTGGTTAACCTACATGATCAGGGAAAAACATAATTTAAAATGGCAACACCCAACACACTTCTATCTTCATCACACATCCTAATCCATCCACAGGTTTCACTTAGGATTCTTCTGTTGTACAACTTCGAGTTTTGTATGAACAAAATCTTAATATTTTACCTAAAAAAAAATCTCAATATTCAAACTTTTCAACCTTGGGGACCTTTGGATGTGTTCAAAGACAGAATATTTGTCAAAATGCAAACTATGAATATATGAAAAATCTCATCAAGAAGGACATTGACCCAGAAAAAAGAACTGACTCCTGTCATGCGAGAGAGAGAGAGAGAGATGGTTCCCGGTTCACCATCTTAACCAGTGTGTCAACCTGGGTTGACATTGCTAAGTCTTTATTCCTTGCTACCCCTTTCCCCCTGCTGTCCAAGGAAAATGGCCCAATCTCTGATGAAATTGGATGGTCAACATTGTCTGATGCCCTTCGCCGTGAATCCATGCCAGTCTCCATGTCCCTGCTCCTCCTCTTGTCATTCGGAGATGTAACACCAACCACCTTCCTCCCTTTTCTCCCAACACCTCCTTTTTCTGGCCGGTCCTCATTTACCAAACCCACCCCAGAATTCCTCCACCTCCAAAAGGAGAAAGGTAGGAGGTTTTATACGTACCTGGCATATGCCCACTGCCTCCATAGCAATTGACGCTTTGTATCAAAGTCTTCGAATCTGATGCCCTGGACTCTTGCTGAAATAGCTTTTGATGCATCAATGCTATAGCACCACCTGAATCTGGTACATGGCCGTTGATCGTTCGGTTAACAGTCTTCGTTACCTCCCGCATGTTCCCTAGCTCCCCTTCACAGTCTCCCGTGTCGAATACCCGAATATGACTCCCCTCTTCAATATATAAGTCATTGGATTGTGAAAGCCAGAAACTACCCTCCTCATTTATACACCCAAAGCTTCGTATACCATTATTGTCATCTATCATCTTCACCCGATCATTATCCTCCTCTTCTGAAAAATCCCGACCTTTTGTTATTTTCCTCATGTCCTTAAGATTCCGACCCGATTGTAAAAAGACCCTTTGCCCCTTCAAAGTAATCAATGGATGATTATATCCTTTGTTTACCTGCCAAGCATGAAAAAGACAGACCTGCCCTTAATCCATCATCAAATTTGTGCTCCATACCCCTATATGATATATTCCCTTTTCCCAGACTCTTCTCCATCCCCTTCACCCTCCATTCCATCTTTGGCTCCTATGTTTCATCCATCTAGACCAATTGTTCATCCCTTGCTTTACCATCACCCCATTTAAATTTGAATTTGAATTTGAAGTCCCCTTCTCATCCAACCTCTTAACGGTCTAAAAATTCTCGCTCTCAAGCACATTTTCCATCCGTACTATCTTGTAACCTTCACCCAGATCGTCTACACATGTGGTGTCTCCACCTTGATCTGTCACCCTTCACTAGGGGTGTCAACGAGCCGAGTTGAGCCGAGCTTTGCCCAGCTTAGCTCGGGTTCATCACATGAAGACAAAGCTCAAGCATGGCTCAGGTTCGTCAGGTGCCAAGCTTAGGCTCGGCTCGAACTTGTAAATGTAGGCTTCGGCTTGGCTCGTCAAAAAATTAAAACCCCAAAATACCCTTATCTCTCTTTCCAAATCGTTTATGTTTTATTCTTTACCCTAGTTCATTGGTTTTTGCAAGACACAATCCTCGTACCAGTTAAGAATGACCTTCGTTTTTATACCTACACTTTTGATTCATTAAAAGAGATAAGGGTATACCTACAACCTAACATGCAACAACACTTACAATCCTTCGAAACCATTCTTAGGCAACATGAAAGTTTAGGAAGTATCATTAAAAGTTTGATTGAGTGTGATGGGCTTGGTCGGTTACGATTACTACAACTCTTTGGGTTATCGAAATTGGTTCTTCGCTTCCACGAATTTGAACGTGCCTTTCACGTTTTTAGACATCCACAACAGATTTATAGCAATGTCGCACAAATCAATAGCTCTAAGGGTTGGGCTTTCACTAGTGGATGTTCCACTCGATGGGTCTTGAACTAGCATTAGTTGTTGCCAAACCTCCAATGTCGGGTTCAAAAATTTCACCGTGGACCTCTCTAGCTATAACAACCATGAGGATCTCTTGGATTTCAATTCTTGCAATGCTTTCTTGGTCTACTGCAATTGGTATAACTTCTCAGTTTCCGATCTCTAGGATGTTTAGCACAAAAATGAAGGATGTGTTCCACTCGTGCTTGATTAGGCGATTGAGGATCATGCGATGAAGCAAAAAGGAACTTGACAGCTTATGTGTGCAGCAAGAACATCGACTGCTATGCCTCAACCAAGGTAAAATCTCCTATTCGCAGCACCATGAGTGTTTAAAGAAATTTGGTCTTATGATTTGATCTAATCTAATATGAGTTGGTATAAAATGTGTTATAAATAATAGATATAGTGCATGATCCATTGAGAGAGAGAAGAAGAATCGATACTTTTAATGTTGGTGATAAGAGAGGGTCTCGCCGGAAGGGATGGAGAGGAGAAAAGGGTGAGGTTGGGAATGGGAGATGAAAAGGTACTAAACCAGAGATGAAAAAGAATTGAAAGAATGAAAGGAAAGGGGTAGACGAAAAAGAGGGTATTAGAATTCAGGAAAGCAAGTGATGGTTTTGAAAAATATAATATATTATTAAGATATTTTAAATGGAAAAGATTTTATAATATAAAAATAAAACTCACTTTGCCTCAGAAGTAGATGCATATGATAACATTATATTTAGGGAAAATATATTTAAACTTTTTTATTATAAAAAAAGAAGTGTTTGTTTTCAAACCTATGTAAACATGCCCAATGTTTTCACCTGAGTAATTACTTACCCTTTTAATATCAATACACCATATATTAACTTTACAGATACTCACAGATAGGGAATATTAGTTTCAAAATATATATATATATATATCCTTTAGTGAGCCTAGCTTTTAATGAGCTGAGCTTAGCACAGCTCGACTCAGGCTCAATGAAAAGCTCAGGCTTAGCTCATGACGAGTTGAGCTTGCTTGGCTCATTGATAGCCCTACCCTTCAGCTGTCACCGGCGTTACCCCCTCCCCCTCAACCACCATGATTTCCACTGGGAAACATAAATTTTAATCGTCCACCCATATCACCCGGGGAAATACAATTCAGATCACTCCCTCTCACCTGAATCTGCAATTAACAGAACACCTCACGAGCATCCAGGCCACAACTGAACTTCACAAAACCTCTACACAACTCCCCAACAGCCTTTTAACATTCCCAAGGTCCATAAATGAATCGACAATCCGCTGGCAACCACCCATCTGGTCTCAATTGACAACGATCTACAATTGTCATTCATCCATGGTTGCCAATTTTTAAAACAAAGGACCTCTAGAGCAATAATTTTTGTTCCATTCTTCACTAGCAAATCCACCTCCTTCGGGGACTCCATAAATGCCACTGCCAAATACTCCCCCAAAGGACATAGGGCCGGTTTCATCCATATTTTTAGGAACACAACCATCAAGCTTTCACACTCCCACGATGGCTTGTCCCTTATCCTAGTCACAATTACAGCTCTTTTTCATTTGACATGAAATGATTTCAGGTCGTCATACGTGGTTTGAATTCCCTTACTTATCCCTGATCCAATGATCTCGCCAGAGAAGATAGGTTCCAAATATAGAGGAGTTAATTGAGGGGCCACCTAAGAAGCACAAACACTGACATGGGAATGATATGATACAAACACGACAACACAACAATCTTAAAAAAGTAGGATACGATACGGTAGGGATACGACAATTAATTAATTAAATAATTAATGTTTTAAAGCTAGATTTTATGTTTATAATAAATAAAAAGTAATTAGCAGTAGAGGATTGTTCTCGACCAGTCCTGGTTGTGAGATGTTGTCCAACGGATCATAATAATAATTAAAAAAAAAAAAAATCAAGGAGGAGAGAACAATAAAAAGCCGTAAAAAGTCTTTCCCAAAATCAAAAACCGTGGTAATGAAAGAGAAGAAGAAGAGAAAACTCAATCCAAGATTAGATAACTAAGAAATAAAGAAGCCCTAACTTATCTAAAGGCTGAAGTGAATGTTGCGTTCCTCTTCCTCCATTCTTCTTTTTCTTCTTTCTTCTTCTCTTTTCATCTTCCTCCCTTCTTCTCTTTTATCGCAGGGTTTGGGTCATCGGTTTTGCAATCTAACGGTTCCCCCTTTCTCTTATTATTTCATTCTTAATTATATTTACTGTAATACCCTTATTTTTTGGTATTTCTTCAGTTAACCGATTTTTCTAGTCATTTTACCAAAAACTCTCTAGTTGCCATATCCTGGAGGTATCCCTATGTGTCCTAGCCATGTCCAATATATATATATATATATATATATATATATATATTATTCTCCTGACACGTTGGGGACACTCATGCACATCCCAGGAGTGTCTGTGTCCGATACGTGTCGGACCCAAACACACCAATGTTTTGAAGTATCCGTGCTTCCTAGGGGGCCACCTTCACCTTCCTTGTGTCCATTGAAGCCAAGAACAGCCTCAGAGTCATCACCATGTTCTGCCATCCATAGCTGTCCAAACCTTCCGGCACCACTATAAATCTATCCCTTCCATCTCGCCCCACCTCAGTTAACTGCAGGTATCTACCCTGACCATTCTCTTTCTGGAACACTATGTACACCTTGTCCCCCATTCTTGTTTTACGAGTGAGCCGTTGTGCCTCCTGAATGTCAATAGCTTCCTGGAAACATTTTACCAGAGAAGGAAGCTCTTCTCTCAGTAATTTTAACAAAATCCCTCCATTGGAAAGTGATATCTTCGATTTCAAAATTCTTTCCCTCGATAGCTACAATCTTCCTCATGGTGACTTGTACTTTGATTTCTGTTGGGAGCTCCAACTCCTGCTGTTCTGTTGAAAATCCCTCCGTAAAGAATTAATCAATGGAAAGATCCTAGCCTGGTGGGATCCTTGCTATCGAGCACAGTTAGTTAGCTGTTTAGACCATATAACTCTTTTGTCCTTTAATAACATTAAATGGCATACTTAGAAATAAGTGTTCGGATGAGCTCTTGAATTTTTAAAGCTTAGTCGCTAAAATGGAGCTTTCTTGTTGTACTTGTAGTCATTAAAATGCACTTGTTTGAAAGATGTTTTCTCCTCGCATTCACTCTCTTACGTAGGAAGGTATTCTCTAAAATCCTAATCCTCATGTAGAGAAGTCTTATTCTCCTAAACCCAAACACTTAACAGATCATACACTACTGTGGTTTTAGCTTTCCTGTTCTCGTGTATGCTGCATTTCTCACTTTTTCTCCCACTCCAAACCCTTTTAAATTGCAGCTGTGTTACCAATGATTCAATCCCTGAAAAGATTGGTCCTTCTCGTATTTGACCTTGTCACAAGACTCGCAACAGTTTGACGATCTGAGTATTGTTTGCTTTTCACTACAATCCATGTGTAATATTTTTGCATACTTTGGATCTCTGTTTTTGGGAATTTTTTATATTGTTTTGATTGTCTAGGGTTTTGATGCCATTCAAGTTTTGATGAATTTTTGACAGTCTTGATTTGAATCAGTTGAAAGGAGCATTGTTTTGCTTTGGTCTGAGTATTGTTTACTTTTCACTACAATCCATGTGTAATGTTTTTGCATTGTTTGGATCTCTGTGTTTTTGCAAATTTTTTATATTGTTTTGAATGTTTTTGACAGACTGTTTTGGTTCGAATTAGTTGAAAGGGGCATTGTTTGATTGTAATCATGAGAATTACTAAAAGACATAGGTCATATCCAATTCAGATCAAAATCAAAACCAAATCCAACTCATATATCTGCTAGGTCCTAAATTTTAATTTGGTAATTTTAGTTTGTGTGATTCAAATATTACCTATGTAGATAAGCATCAAGAAAAGTATTTTCTTTGGGATGACATACTCTGGATTCTAGAATTATAAGTCAACTTGGACCCAACCAAATTGAACTAGTTTCATGCCCTAGATAGCCTTCCTAGACCATCTCAATTGTCTAGAAGAATGTCTTTATCTGTAGTGAGAAGAGACAATTGGCAGCAGTTTGGACATGCTTATGTTAGCTTGTTAGTATCGGGAACGATATGGTGGAAAGACCACTTATTGATAATCTTTTCTCTTCACGCTTAAGTGATGAGTATGTGCTTTGGTTGGAGGCTCTATTTTCGGAAGAGGAAGTAAAGGATGCTGTGTTTTCCATGGATAAGGATAAGTTGCCAGGCCCGGATGGCTTTTCCATGCACTTCTATCATGTTTGCTAAGATATTGTTAAGTCAGACCTTATGAGTGCTCGCAGAATTCTTTGATAGAGGTGTTATTAGTAAGGGGTTGAATGCAACTTTCATTGTTTTGGTTCCAAAGAAGGAAGAGACTCAGGATTTCTCAGACTTCAGGCCTATTAGTCTTGTTAGTAGTTTATACAATATTATTTCTAAAGTTCTTTCTTTGAGGATGCGCCTGGTAATGGATGATGTTGTCTCCTGTTCTCAAGGAGCTTTTATTCGTGGCAAACAGATTGTGGATGGTATCCTTGTTGCCAATAAATTCGTTGGTGGTAGAAAAAAAAAGTAGGTAGCCGGGTCTGGTTTGCAAGATCGATATGGAGAAAGCTTATGATAAGGTGGTTTGGGATTTCCTTAGGTGGGTTCTTATGAAAAAGGGATTTGGTCCTAAGTGGATTATGGGTTGTCTCTTTCACCCTCACTTTTTTGTCTTGATTAATGGGACGTCTAAAGGTGTTTTTGGCTCTTCTCGTGGTCTTCGTTAGGGAGACCCCCTCTCCCCGTTTCCTTTTATTTTGGTGGTGGGTGCTTTCAATGCTTTAATGGTCTGTGTGAAGGAAGTTGATATCACTAAAGGGTTTGAGGCTAGTGTGGGTGATTCGTCTGTGTCTCATCTTCAGTTTGCCGATGACACTATTTGCTTTGTGGATGCGGGTGAGGAGCAAGTGTAATTTAAAGACTATTCTGGGTATTTATGAATGCATTTATAGGCTCAAAGTTAACATCTCGAAATCATGTGTGGCGAGAATTGGTTTTGACGGTACGATGTTGCCCTTCCATGCTAGAGTTATTGGTTGCAAAATGGTTGATTAGCCTTTAAAATATTTGGGGATGCCACTATGAGGGAACTCTTGGTCCATTTCTTTTTGAGAACTAGTGGTGGAAAGAGTTCACAAAAAGCTGAAGGGGTGGAAAAAGTCTTATATATCATTGGGGGCACATTACCTTATTAATGGTTGCTTTGGCTAATGTGCCGGTGTACTACATGTCAATTTTTTTCAAGATGCCTAGGAAGATCTAGTTGGTTTTGGAAAGGCAGAAAAGAGATTTCCTTTGAAATGGTGGTTTAGTCAAGAAAGATCATCTAGTGAATTGTGGGCAGGTTTGTAGGTTAAAGGCATCTGGGGGCTTGGGGTTAGGGCACTTTAAGGAAAAAATTATGCTCTCCTTGGTAAATGCCTTTGGCGTTTCACTAATGAAGCTGATAATTTATGGCATTCCATTCTTCAAAACAAATATGGGATGGACCCTAATGGTTGGGACTGCTCAAGTCGTAAATCTCGTTCTTGGTCCTTACAATGGAAAAACATTGTCTTTTTTCTCCCCTTGTTCCTTGATCATGTTCGGTTTGTGGTGGGAAATGGCGAATCTATTCGTTTTTGGAAGGATCATTGGTGGGGCGATTCTTGCTTGTCTTCATCCCATCCTCGTCTTTTTAGACTCTTTAATCAGAAGGATGCCTATATTTTGCTTTCCCCTTCGTTAAATGGTCATGTTTGGAATTTGACTTTCTCCAGGGATCTTTATTACTAGGGTAAAGGCCTTTGTCTGGATAGTTGTGCTCGGTCGTATCAATACTATGGATGTTCTCCAAAGTGAAGACCTTTTATGGTTTTATCCCCTAACTAGTGCATTTTGTTCAAACGAGCAACGGAGTCTCCCACGCATATTTTTCTTCATTGCAGGTTTGCTAATTCCATTTGGAATTACTTTTTTTCCTCCATGGGGAGGACTCGGATTTGGCCTAATGAGCAAAAGGCCTTTGTTTGACAATGGTTCGGCAATGGCTAGGGTGATCATGTTAAGGTTTTCTGGGAGTACCTGATGCATGGGGTTATGTGGGGGATTTGGAGGGAAAGAAATTTTAGAATTTTTGAAGATGAGTATCGGTCTTCTTTTTAAGTGATTGACTCTATTGTAAGGGAAGTGAGTGACTGGGTGATAATGTCGGATGCTTTCCAAGGTACCCCTCTTTCTCTTCTTATTTGTATCTAGTCTGCCTCTCTCTTGTAGTCTATCCCCAAGGGGAGGAAGGTCATGTCTCCTTGCGTTCCCCCTCCTATTGGCTGCTTCAAGCTTAATTTTGATGGTGCCTCGAAAGGTAATCTTGGACTAGCAGGTTTTGGTTGTGTTTTTAGGGACCATTCAGGCAAGATTATCCGTGTTGTTTATGGACCGTTGGGTGAATGTGACTATTTCTGCTGATGCTATAGGGCTTCGCAAATTGAAAAGGCTTGAGTTGTTTGGTGTTTTGGTGGAAGAAGATTCCCAAGTGGTGATTTGTTGGGGGCTGGGCCATGGTTTGTGTTGTTGGCATATTTTCTCCACTTTATATGAGATTCAAGAGTTAGTTGCTGCTTTTTCTATTTCTCTTTCTCATGTTGATAGGTGTCAGAATGGTTTGGCCGATGTTTTGGCTAATAGGGGGGTTATTTCTCAATCTGTAGTGTGAGAATTTTTTCTTGGGGGTTTGATTGTGGGGCCTCCTCCCCCATGTTGTATTAGTTCCCTTTCTTCTTCTAATAAAGTGATGTTATTTATCTAAAAAAAATGTTATGTGGCTTCACTGGTTTCATAGATTTAAGGGTGTTGTTTCACCTTTCTTTGGATGGCATGGTGTATATGATGCCATTTACTGCCTCTTTGTACAAGATGTGTAGGAAGAACTCATCAATCAGTTTTTTGTTAATTCAAAGATGTTAGAGAGCTGCAGCATCTTTCTGTTTGGAATGGTAATTAGATGCTAATAGTCCGGTTCCTAATTTTGAAGGAGTATCATTTCAAAATGATGTATTTTGAGATATGCTTACAGCATAGGTCCTAAGTAATTCTCATTTGTAACATGTTGGTTTCTCAGCTCAGGAAATTATTTTTACAAGTTCTTGATGGAATGAGTCTAGGAAGGTTTGTTCGGGTGAAGAAGGTTTGCGTTTCAAAGATTTGTAGTGGTAAATAATCACTTTCCTCTTGTTTGTTCCCAGTTATACGTGCAAATAAACTATCCCTATGGAATATCTTCTAGTTTTTAGACTTGTAGTGTGAGGCCAACAAATGATCAGTCCAATGGAATTTTTTCAAAGTTGGTGCCATGATTAGTAGTTGGTAACCAGAATCTGATAAACACCATAACAGTATCTTGTATTATGTGTGACTGGGATAAGGTGTTTCTTTGAACAAAAAATTACAATTTTTTATAAGTTTGTGATCCGGGTTAATGAGGTTTTCATAGCTTTTTTATTTTTATTTTTTGCTAAGTTAATTTCATAGCATGTTGCATGAACCATTGAACAAATCTTAGACTTGGGATTCATTTGAAGTCTGGTTTTGTTTGTGTGTGGAGTCCCACTTAGAGAGTTGGGGTGGAAGAATTTCATAAACCCTATTCAGAGGAAAAATTCATTCTTAATATATGGTTTTTGAATTGAAAGGTGATTGTAAGCTATGCGGACTATATACTACCAAGCATCCTTATAATTACAACTATTTCACTTTGCAAAGTTACCAAGAAGTATTGTATTTCACATTTTTGTACTCCATGTATCTAACTGTGGTGTTATTATTATTATTATTTTGATAAATTAGAAATTTATTGAGGGGTTAGATGCTCCAGATATAATAGTTCCACTGCACTTTACATGGCTTTAAGAAAAGAGCTGTACAACACAGCACAACACAAACTAATCTTCTCAGAGTAGGGACTCCTATAAGATATAATCTCTCTACTGCCTTTTAGTCTTTAATGGCTTTACAAATAGATGCGCCCCCCCAAAAAAAAAAAAAAAAAAAAAAATCAAGTCTTTATAGCTTAAATCACTGCTCTGAATGCTGGTTGACCATAATGCTCAACAGTCTTGCTGTTACATTCATTCCAAAGTGACCATCGTATTATGTGGGGGAAAGCCTTGGTTTCCAACAGTGTATCAGAGTAGAGATGCTGTGGTATCAGAAAATGTTGTACTGTGCATGTACAAGCTTAGTTAGAAATTCTCTAGGCTTTCTTGTATGTTATGGTTTGTTGGAACTGATAGCTGGTAAGTTTAGATAGCTAGAAAATATGCGGTTAGATGAAGTCATATCTAATATAGCCAATGGCTTTACTGGACCCGTTGCAGGAGTGGATATTAGTATGAATACACATTTAAAGACAGTGAAACTTACACTGAAGGGAAAAAATCCGGTAACTCTTGATCACCTCAGTGTGAGAGGTAACAACATTCGCTACTATATCCTTCCAGATAGCTTAAACCTTGAGACTTTACTGGTGGAGGAAACACCTAGGGTCAAGCCCAAGAAGCCAACTACCGGTATTGTACATTTCAATTTGGCTTATTTTATTTTTAATTCTACCGTGTTTCTATTTGCTCTTTACTTGTTCTATGCTATGCTGGTTTGCTAATTTTTTATTTTTATTTTTAGGGAAACCTCTGGGACGTGGTCGGGGCCGAGGCCGTGGACGCGGACGTGGACGTGGCCGCTAGTTATGTTGTTTGCCACACATTTTTGCAGCATCTGTACAAAGGATCTGCATGCATGGAGAAATGTCACTGGAGATCATTTGAAGCGTAGAGAAAGCGGGATTGCTGTTAACATTTCAATTTAACTAGTTTCTCCTCATGTAGCTCTAGCTAGTTACTTTGACATTTTGAACGGAAATTGTTCCTTAACAATCTAGTTTCATTGTCCAGAAGTAGATTATCGAATGAACGACTGATATAATGTGTCTTGATAGGCTACATCCACTATTGTTTTCTTTTTTTCTTGGTAATATAAGAAATTTTATTTATAAAACTTGGGTACAAAATTTTGCATCATGATGCACTACACTTTGTAACCAAGGCATCATTCTATTTAGCCAGTTAATAGGTTCTGGACCTTTTACTCCATGTTTTGTTTATATATGCACTATCTTTATGGACTCAATACTTTGTAAAAAGAATTCTACAATCTTCAATACAAAGTTTTATTTCTCTGGAACACTCCAAATTTCCTCTCTTGGAGCTTATGATTTCTGTTGAATAACCTTCCATAATGAGGTTTCTGATTCCTAGTGTTGATGCTGTTTGTAATCCATATAGGGCTGCCTCACATTCTGCCAATATTGGAGCACATCATTCTTCGCTCTGAGCTTGTTGCTATGACATCTCCTTTTGCATCTAATAATTATTCTCAATCTAGTTTGATTATTATTATTATTATTATTATTATGTTGAAAGAGATCCATCAAAATTAAACTTTAGAGAGTTTTTTTATAATGTGTCCGTAACTATCATTTTTATTTTCTTACTAATCCTTAGCTGGATTTATTTAGCCCATTTCTCTTTTTAATTTGCATTTTGCAAGCACCATCCAATATCAAGTTAATACTAAAATCATTTCCTTTAATGCTCATATAATAGCAATATATTCCCATAACCATACTTTATCCTTATTTTTACCATTTAATATCACTAACCAGTTTTTCAACCAATCTTTAAATTTAATTTCTCATATTCCTCTATATTTATTCTTATTGTTAAGGGTGATGTATACCATACTTATTTCCGAACAAGTTACAAATCCAGGAATTACAATTTTATCTTCCTCTTTACACATTGGGCAACAAGGGTCTATATTTACTCCTCTTTCAATTAGATTCAATTTCATTGGTAATGTTTCATGACAAGCGCTCCATATAAAATACTTTTTTTTTTGTGGGACATTAAGGTTCCACATTTTATTTCATGGAATTTTGATATACCTATTCATATTGTTACTATTATTATAAGTTATATAGTTATTATAAAATTCATTTTTAAAATTCAAATTGCTATTTGTATAAATTATATCTAATTGTAAACTATTTATGTTATTCTGATAATTTTCTCTTTGGTGACTATCCTGATCATCATTATCTATATTAATGACCACTTTTTCAGTCTGATTAGTATTACTTATTCCAACATTTTGGTTAGTTCTACTTGCTTGATTGTTTTCTTGATCCATTTGTATTGTTAATGTAAAATATCCTAATTTTACTATGTAATTTTTTTCTTATCAAAGTTCCATATTATTTATTCCCTTTGTTATTTCTACTGATATATATCCACTTCATTTATTTTTGTTTGTAGTTTTACATCCCACTTTAGTTCTTATTAATTATATCATTTACATTTTCTATCTAACTATTTTGTGGCTTTTTTGTATTTATCTTAAATTTATTCAAGGAGGGAATCTAGGGATCTTCTCAAAACTTAATATTCTTTCCATTTCCCACTTGAATCCTTTTTCTAAAACATTTAGTCCTTTGAGAATACCCTTCCATAACCAAGAACAATTATTTCTTCTATTTTACTTTTAAGAAGTTTGCACTAGAAAACTATATTGATTTCCAAACTTTTACCCATAAAGTTCCTGGGTTATCTATTATCCTCTATGCTTATTTCACTAGCATGACCTTATTGAAGGCATGTAAATCTTTAAATCTCAATCATTTATCACCCTTATTTCTTCTCAATGTCTTCCACTTTATCTTCTTTTTTTTTT
Organism: Platanus orientalis; assembly: GCA_025762735.1. NCBI lineage: Eukaryota > Viridiplantae > Streptophyta > Magnoliopsida > Proteales > Platanaceae > Platanus > Platanus orientalis. The sequence goes on along the minus strand of JAOXJP010239580.1, from coordinate 19,924 downwards.
CATCTTTTTGACCCCACCAAATGACCCTTCGTCTTTTATCTATATTTAGACAAACCTTTTTTTTAAAAAAAAAGAAACATGACATCACATATGATGAGATGACTGTAATTACTGTTTTTAGGGAGACTTCTTCTCCACCTTGTGTTAGAAGTTGCCTTTCCACCCTTGTATTTTTTTTTCTCTCTCAACATATGCAAATAAATTAATTTTGTTTTTCTCAATAAATGAGGGTAGTCCTAAGCATTTATTTGAATGTAGAACTTGTTTGATATTTAGTTTGTTTATGATATTTTCTTTATCTTATACTTTAGTATTATTACAGAAAATTATCACTAACTTATCATAATTAATTCTTTGTCCTTTGCTGAAGTCTAGTAAGAAGTTCTTAATATTGTTAGTTACATTTGGGTTTATTTTAATTGAAATATAACAATCATCTATAAATAATAAATGTGTTAATTTCGAAGAGTTTCTTCTATTCTACTATTTTCTTTTATATATTTTAAACTAATAAATAATCCTTCAATACATATGAGGAAGAGATAGGATGATATGAGATCTCCTTGTCTCAGTCCTCTATTAGGTTCTATTCTCTCACTTGGTGATCCATTTATTAGAATTTTGTAGAGTTACTAATTTTACCCATTCCATCAACTAAGATATCCATTAATTACTAAATCCATTATTCTTAATATTATTTCTAAATATATTCATTATATTCTATCATATGCCTTACTCATGTCTAACTTTAACGTTATGTACTTTAGTTTGTTTTATTTTTTTTCATAAACCTTAATATTTCATGTATTATTATTATATTATTTGTGATTTGTCTTCCTTTTTTAAAAGTCTCTAGTTCTGAAATTATCTTATAAAATACATTACATGACCTAATGGATCTAAATTGAGTTTTATTTATTTATTTATTTATTATTATTTTTGTATTAGGGTAAAGAAGGTTTGATTTATCTCTTTTGAAATTATCTTATAAAATACATTACATGACTTAATGGATCTAAATTGAGTTTTATTTATTTATTTATTATTATTATTATTTTTGTATTAAGGTAAAGAAGGTTTGATTTATCTCTTTTAATATTTTATTCTCATTACAAACTTATAGGATTGCATCTATTATATCTTTTCCTATTATATCATAAGATTCATTGTAAAATCTATCTTGAAACCCATCTAGTCATGGCTGTTTTAGTTTTCCGAGATTAAAACAACATTTATTTATTTTTATCTCTACCTTTAAGAATGGTCTATCTAGGTCATTCCTTGGTTCATCTAATAGTTATTTCACGAAGTATCGCTAATTTATTCTATTTCCTAAGTAAATGGATTATTAGTTATAGATAGATGATTAAAGCATGTGTTTGCTACATTTTTGCTATTTCTCTATGTTCTTTAACTCATTTACTTTCCTGATCTTGATTTGTTGTGATCTTTTTTGTGTTTCTTTTTTCTAATGTTGTTAGGTGAAAAAAACTTGAATTTCTATCTACCCATTTTAACCTTTGAATTATTGATTTTTGGGCCTAGAATATCTATTCCTTGGTTTCTAATTTTCCTAGCTCATTTCTTATTTCTTCTATTTTTTTATGGATTATAATTATTATATATTTGCTTTAATTTATCTTTTTTCTTTCTAATTTATTCTTTTATATTTCCAAACACTTCCTTGTTTCATCTTTTTAACTCTTTGGGTAATTATTTAATTTTGATATTTTATTTCATTCCATTTTGTTCCTATTGATGGTTTTGTTGATTGTTTATCTACATCTATTATTCTCAGTCCACATCCATTTGAATCTAAAAGGTCTATATTGGTATTATTTCTTAGGCTATAGGTTTAATACTATTGGAGCATGATCTTATCCTATTGTAAAGTTTTTTATTTCTACTGTTGTATGCATTAACTTTTATTGTGTGTTAGCTGTCAACTTGTCCAATCTTTCTTTCATTAAACTATTGCTTATTATTTTAACTCAAGTAAATGGTGGTCCTATAAATCCCATATCAATAAGTCTCCCTTTATATAGTATATTCCTAGCATCTCTAATTTCCTAAGTTCGTATATGTTGGCCTCATATTTTGTCTCCTAGGTTCCATATACAATTCCAATCATCTAAACAAATGAGGGGGACCCTTATCGATTTAAATTTTAGTCCTAATTTCCTTAAGAAAAAGTTCTTATAGCTCCTATTAGGTTCTCTATAAACAAACATACTATTCCATTAGTATTGTGTTTGTTCCTCTTTATTTCTATTGATATATATATATATATATATCGGTTACATGATTCTTTAATTGTGCATTTTTTTTTCACACTAGCCCCCTTACAACTACTATTGCACTAATACTATATTTGTTCCATGAATAATTTATTCTTACATTTTTCCTAAAATCTTTATTTTGGTATTTTGTGTTTTTGGAGAAAAATTACATCCATGTTTTTTGTTATAATTTGACTTTTAAGTCCATGACCTGTAAGGACTGTTTGATTCCTTGACAGTTCCAAGACATTAGTCTCATTAGGCTGCTGGGGACTGTTAAGGGACAACCACGTAGACTTGTTTATTGTTTGTAATATTTTTAGAGTTTCTTCATAATGATACTTCAACAAAAAGAGTGTCCAAAACATATAAAAGAACTAGATTATTATTTCTAATATCACTTCCATTTAATTCCATAATGCATAAGATAAGTATTAACAAAAAGACTAAATTATATTTATTTTTCATCTAACTTTTTTATAATTAAAATTTGAAAGATAGAATATTAGTAACATATCTTCTCATCGCTTACAAGTAAGCTAGTATTTGGGATAAATAAACCTTACTTATAAGCATGTGGTTGTTCCAGTCTCTCCTACCTCCTCTTCTTGCACCTTTTTATTCTTTTTTGGAGGCATAATTAGTTTCTCAACAACTACAATAACTTCATCTTTGATTTCATCTCAACTAAGCACATATTTAGATTTATTTCTTTATTTTTTTTTAATTAGCCCCTTTTTCCCATCAACTTTTTCTTTCCTTCTCTATTTTTATTTTGATTTTGAAATTGGAAAGAAACTATAGAATATTCCTTTACTTGGTCTATCTTGGTTTGAACCCAGTCGTAGCCTGGTTCTAAGTCAGCATCACTTATGTCCATTGATTTTGCAGACGGACTTTATGGTCCATTGCATGTGTTAGGCCTTTTCTATTGGGCTTGATCCACTCGGCCCATGGTATTCTAAAGGGATCCTTTCTTTTTCAAAATTGATAAGGGTATATTTGTGAAAAGGGATTTTGGATGGAATTTATACCTCTTTCCCTTTTCGATCGACATTGGCCCTTCAATCTCTCTCTTCTTCTCTTTCTCTAGGGTTTTCGTTTTCTAAATCCTTTATTTGTATCCCTTTTTTGCAGGATGATCAATCGATTAGGTGCAAGAAAATTGGTGGGTCTTCATTAGATCGTCATTTTCTCATTGAAACCCTAACTGTAATCGTTCCTCTTGTTTTTTACTAGAATCTCCATATTGGGTTTTCTTAACAAGATAATCTCTTTGATTTCCTACATTTGTGTTTTCCATAAACGCCTCTTTAAAGAGTTGTTGTAGAGGTATGCATAAGCTCCTCTATTTTTCCAAATCTATTGGGTTGAAGTTTATTGCCACTTTTTTTATCTTCATGCCATTCGTGATGACTAAGTCGATGCAACTCGGTGGATAGGTTGACGGGTTACTCTAAGTTTCTTCTTCGCATTCCAGATCCTCGTTGACTCATCTTCTTTCCCGACTTGAGCTCCCATCTCTATATTGGGGAAAGTTTATATTTTTAGATGGGTTTGTTAACTGACCATTATCTGATGTGGGAGCTTTATTGAAGGGCTAGTGGTTTCTTTGGCTTGACTATAGAGTCTAAATGCATGTGGATTTTGAAACCTCTTCTATTATGGATTATGTAGATTTTGAGGTCTTTCTGTTTCTCTCCAAAATGCGATCCGCATTTGGAGATTTCATGACCTAGTATCTCATAATAATAACAAAAGTTTGGGATTTTTTCATATATCAGAGGTAATTTGAGATCGGTAGATGATCCCTGATTAATTTGAGATGCAGTCGTAGAAACAACTTGAACTTCAATGCTAGTTTAATTCTCGTGTTTTTGCCTACAAGCTCTTCTCTACTATCATATCCCTTTAAATCTTTTAACTTCTTTTTTCCAGTTCTTTGGCTACTAATTATTTGTAACTTTCAAGAGGTAAATAAAGTATTCTAACCCAACACTCTATTTCATTAAAAATCATTTTTTTAAACTTACATGTAGCTTCCATCTTGTCAATAGTAGAAGGTGATTGTTGAAAGACCAAGGAACACCATCTAGAACTTATTGAATGTCCATATGATGGTGGAATTGAAATATATACACACCATGCTTTGTCTTCTTCATCTCCATGCAGTGTATTGGTGCCCATTTCATGTTGACCTAAGAGTTGAGTCCCCGTAAAATTTATGTAGTTGTCGGTCATGAATCGTCCCAACAAGCATAATTTTCAATTCAAGTCTTCCAAGTCTTCTTAGCATTACTGATTTTTACCTTTCATCCTGCATCCATAGGTTGCACATTTACTTAATTATGACCTCCTATTCCTTTGACAGGTCTTCTGATGGATCATCCTTTGTAGGTTGATCGTTGTCATTGGATATTGACATTATTTTGGTCTTCACTTATAACATGTACACAAGTATACCTTCTTCTTCGTTTTTGAGATTAGAGGGGTTGATAGAACTTTTTATTATAATTCTACTATATGGCTTGGCGATCAGATATAGTTGTAACAAGAACTTTGATTGAGATCTTTGATTTGTAAGAATCCTATATCAAAACAAGTTGATATTATCTCTCAAAGGGAGAGGGGGATTCTCTCCGATGGAAAGTAGTTTTGATTTGAATAAATCCACAAATGTTATTGGGAATTGTTTATCGGTTGACTTGTTGCATCCTGAAAATTTGAAGCTAGTAACAAGCCGATCAGAACTATCCTATAGCAACATCAATTATTGGGTTTTGCTCCATTTAGTAGCAAAACTATATTAAGTTGTTAGATATCTTGAGATTTGTCCTTTTTGTTATCTTCCTATTGTTGTTGTTGTTTTGTTATAAATTTAAGGCATTGCCATGTATGTAATAAATAAGCCAACAACAAGATAATTATTCCTTAAAAAATTGCATTATTGATTTTAATAAAGAAGTTATGATCTAAAAGAAATTTTGTGAGAATATTATGGGTATTCTGCAGTTTCATTAATGGGTGTACTTTTGATAGGTAATCATGTTTTTCTAGAATTTCTAGAAGAGTAAAATCAAGTAGAAGAAGAGTGATAAGTATACCCAGCAGATCTAGGCTCCAGATTACAACTTTGGTAATGGCAAGGGCTTAGATTCGGTGTTCCATGCCTTAATGAGAATTTTTTTTTTTGGGGGGATAAGATAAGGGAATTTGAATAAAAACGTAGAATAAGTATCTCTCTATATATATCAATAAACCATTGTCAAGTATCAGGTCACATGATTCGAGACTAATAGAGGTCTCCATTTCATATGGCGGTGATTCAACTTCTTGATCAGTTGGATTTTTCCAATGTTATTGGAGTGTTAAATTCAAAATAGATTCTTAATCTTCAACCAATACTTAAAGTTGAACCCAAGATCTCTATCTCTCTCTAAGGGAAACCCCCTTCTCCCTCATAGAGATAATACTGACTTGTTAAGATATAAGATTCTCCAAATCAAATATCTTCTTACAATTATATATGATCGCCAAGCCATTTAGTAGAATCAAAAGAAGAGTGCTATTAGCCCCTTCGACCTCAGAAATAGATAAGAAGGCATACCTGCGTTCATACTTTAGGGGAAGCCAAGAAAATGTCTGTCTTAAATGACAATACTTAATATCCAAATGATGATCCAATAGAAGATTTATTAGAGGAACATGAGGCCATAATTAAGTAAATGTGCAACATGTAGATGTAGTATGAAATGGTAAAAATCAGCAATGCTAAAGAAGACTTTGAAGATCTAAAATGAGAATTATGTTTGTTGAGACACTTTATGACCGACAATTATATCAACGTTGTGGGACTAAACTTTTACCTTAAGATGAAATGGGCACTAGTACATGGCATAGAGATGAAGAAAACAAAGTATAGAGTGCACATATTTCAATTCCATTACCATCTGGACATTCAACAAATTCTAGATAGTGCTCATTGGTCTTTCAACAAACACCTTCTAGTCTTGACAAGATGAAAGCCATGTGTAAGCTTTAAAATTTTGATTTTTATTGAAATAGAGTGTTGGGTTAGAATATTAGATTTACCTCTAGAAAACTACAAAGAATTAGTAGACAAAGAACTGACAAAGAAAATTGGGAACTTAAAGGGATACAATAGTAGAGAAGAACTTGTAGGCAAATAGATGAGAATTAAATTAGCCTTAAAGCTCAAGATGCCTCTACGACCGCTTCTCAAATTAGTCAAGGACCATCTACCAGATCTTAACATGCCTCTGATTTATAAAAAAAAATTCTAAACTTTTGTTACTACTGTGGGTTATTTAGCTATAAAATCTCCAAATGCAAATCACATTTTGGAGATAAACAGAAGGCACTCAGAGTCGACATAATCCATAATATAAGAGGTTTTAGAAGCCATATGTGTTTGGACTCCACACTGAAGCTAAATAATCAGCCAAAGAAAAAACCTTTGGCCCTGCGATTAAGTTTCCACACTAGATAATGGCCACCCAACAAAACCATCCACAGAGAAAAAATTTCCCCAACACAGATATGGGTATCTAAAATGGGGAAGAAGAAGAGTTAACTCGGATCTGGAAAGTAAAGAAACAATTTGGTTTAACTCCTTAAACTATCCACTAAGTTGCACCAACTTAATCATCCTAAATTGAGAGAAGATAAAAAAATGGAAAGAATCTTAAACCCAACTGATTTGAAAACATGGAGGAGTGTACAAATACCTCTCTAACGTCTCTTTGAAGAGGCTTTTATGGAAAGCATAAATGTTGAAAATCAAAGAGCTTACCTTACAAAGAAGACCCACTATGAAGAGTCTAGTAGAACATAAGAAGAGAGACTACCGTTAGGGCTCCAACAGGAGGATGATGACATGATGAAGGAAGACTTGTCGGCTTTCTTGCACCTATTTTGACCGATTACCCTACAAAAAAAGGATTTGAATCAAGGAACTAGAAAAAGAAACCCTATAAACAAAGAAGGAAAGAGAGGCCATTAGGGATTATATCGATCGTAAAGGGAAAGGGATTTACATCCCTCTCGAAATGCCTTTTTACAAAAATACCCTTATAAGATCTTGAAAAGAAATGTGCCACTTTGAAATTCATAGGCCGTGTAATCTAAGCCCAGTAGGAAAGATTCAACACATACATGTGGACCACTAAAGTCCATCTGAAAAATCATTAGACATAAGTGAAGTAAACTCTGAACTAGGATATGATGGGGGTCAAATCAGGTTAAACGAAGTAAAAGAATATTATATAGTCTCTTTCTGATTTCAAAGTCATAATGCAAATAGAGAATGAAAGAAAAAAAAATTAATGGAAAAGGATGAGAGATTAAAAAAAGAAAAAAGAAAATCATTTTGAATATGTGCTTAGTTGAGATGAAATAAAAAGAGGGAAGGGTATTATAATTGCCGATGAACCAATAATGCCTCCAAAAAATAACACGAAGGTAGGAGAGGAGGTAGAAAAGATTGGAAAAATTAAACCTTCACAAGTATGGTTTCACTATTCCAAATGTTGGTTTCTTTTAAGCAAAGAAAAGGCATGTTGCTAATGTGCTATTCTGAAAATTTTAAATACAAAAAATTTAGATGGAAAATAAATAGATTACTCTCTTTGTCATTATTTATATTATGTGTTATGAAAATAAGTGGGAGTGATATTAGAAATAATTATATAGTCCTTTCATATGTTTGGACTTAATATTTGTAGAAAAACCAGTATGAGGAAAAATTTAAAAAGATTTCAAATAATAAATGGGTTCAGGTGGCTGTCCCTCAACAGCCCCATGTAGCCCAATGGGACTAATGTCCTAGAACTATTAAAAAATCGGGCAATCCTTGATAGTTCATGAGCTTAAAATTCAAATTAGAATAATAAACCCGGATGTAATTTTTTCTAGCAAAAATAAAATGTAAAATTAATGACTTAAAAAATAAAAGAAAAAAGGCAAGAATAAGTAAATTATAGAATACATATAGCATTAGTGCAATAGGAGTAGCAGGGGGGTTAGCTCTAATGTTAAAAAAAAAAAAAAAACATAGAATGCACAATCAAAGAATCATGTAATCGATACATTCTAGTAGAAACAAAAGAGGAACAAACACAGTACCACTGGCATAGTATGTTTGTCTATGGAGAACTAGATAGGAACTATAATTTTTTTTCGTAAGGTAATTAAGACAAAAAATCAAATCTATAACGCTCTCGTAATTTGCTTAAGGGATTGAAATTGTATATAGGATCTAGAAGACAATAGAAGGGCAACATATACCAAATTGGGAAATTAGAGATGCTAATAATATACTATATGAAATGAGGCTTATGGATATGGGAATTACATGACCACTATTTACTTGGGTTAAAACAATAAATTATAGTATAGTAAAAGAGAGATTGGACAAGGGGCTACTAACACACGATGGAAGTTACTATATACAATTGCAGAAATAGAAAACTTTATTCCATTAGGATCAGATCATGTTCCAATAATATTAAACATATAACCAAAGAAAGAATATCAACATAGACCTTGTAGATTCAAATGGATGTGAATTGAGGACAATAGGTGTAGAAAAAAATAGAAAATACATGGACAAAATCATATCTAGGAATAAAATGGAACAAAACTAGATATAAAATCAAAGAATTATCAATAGAGTTAAGAAGATGGAATAATGAAGTGTTTGGACTATATATATATATATATATATATATATATAAACCCAAGAAGAGATATTCTAGCTCCAAAAAAAAAAAATACATATAGTAAAATGGAGAGGTGGAAACTCAAGGTTCTTTCACCTAACAACTCTAGAGAGAAGAAACACAAAAAAGATGACAACAATTCAGGATCAAGAAGGCAAATGGGTCAAAGAACATAGAGAAATAGCAAAAGTAACAAACATATACTTTAACTAATTATTCACAACTAATAATCCATCCACTCAAGTAATAGAAAAAATTAGTGATACTTGGAGAAATAAATTATCAGAAGAAGTAACTACCTAAATAGATCATTCTTAAGGGAGGAGATAAAAAAAAATGTTATTTGTGATCTAAGAAAACTAAAAGCTCCAGGATTAGATGGGTTTCAAACTGGCTTTTACCAAGAATATTGAGACATAATATGAGAAGATATAATAGATGCCATCCTAAAATATTTTAATGAGAATTAACCTTTAAAGGAGATAAATCAAACTTTTATTACCCTAATACCAAAACTAAAATAAGGAACTTGAAAAATATAGCATAATTTAGACCCATTAACTTATATAATGTATTTTATAAAATAATTTCAAAAGTATTAGCTAATAAACTGAAAAGAGTTCTACCTAAAGTAATTTTAGAAAATCGGAGAGAATTATTAAAATGAAGACAAATCTTAGATAATATACTAACAACATACAAAATTCTAAGGTTTATGAAGAAAAATAAAACAAATAAAAAATATATGGCACTAAAGTTAGACATGAATAAGGCATATGATAGAGTATAATGAACATAATTAATAATAATGTTAAGGAAAATAAATTTAAACAATAAATGGATATCATGGTTGATGGAATGCATAAATTCAGTAACTTATAAAATTCTAATAAACATATCACCTAGTGAGAGTATAAAACCTAATAAAGGACTGAGATAAGGAGATCCTATATCACCCTATTTCTTCCTCATATGTAAAAAAGGACTATCTATTAGTTTAAAATATATGGAAAAAAATAGATGGAATTAAAATTAGAAAAAATTTCCCAAAAATTATACATTTATTATTTGTAGACGATTGTTATCTCTTTACTAAAATAGATTCAAATGTGATTAAAATATTAAAAACTTCCTAATAATTCATTGTGATTAACCAAATATAATTTTCTGTAATAATACAAGAGTACAAGATTAAGAAAATATCATAAACCAACTAAATATTAAACAAGTCCAAAATCTTGGTAAATACCTAGGACTACCATCATTTATAGGGGAAAAAAGACAAACTTATCTGCATACTGAGAAAAAATATCAAAAAATAAAAACAAAAATACATGGGTGGAAAGGTAAACTTCTAAGATAGATAGGAAAAGAGGTTCTTTTAAAACCAATAGTTGCATCGATTCCATTATATTTAATGGTATGTTTTTTGTTACTAAAAGAGGGTGGGCCTTGGCACATCAGTAAGGTTGCTCCATTGTGACCTGGGCATCACGGGTTCGAATCACGGAAACAACCTCTTTGCTTACAGGGGTAAGACTGCATACATCTGACCCTCCCCAGACCCTGTAGTGGTGGGAGCCTCGTGCACTGGGACTGCCCTTTTTTGTGTCAGAAGCATGATCTGTTAAAGATATCATAGAACCTAATTGTTCTGGCAGATTGGTAAGTTCAGAGCTTAAGATTTCGAAGAGAACCCAACTTACAAATACTGCAAGGAAGTTCCTCAACTTTTACGCAGTTTCTCAGATCCAAGTGAACAAGTTTTTCAAGATTTTCAATGGATTCATAAACCTCAAGCAACTCCACACAGTATTCAAGATTTAACGTCTCCAAGTTTGGAAACCCTGAGAAGTGAGGAGTTCTAGTTAGGAAGCGACAATGACTGAGATTCAGAACTTTCAAACCTGCAAACTATTACACACATACAATCAATCATAAGCGATACATTTAGAAAGAAAAAAAGTATAACTGATTCAAAGATAACAATATCAAAATCAATAATATACCTTGTTTTGATGGCACATATCCCAAAGTCTAATCTTGCTATGTGACAAGTCAAGAACAGTGAGCTTCTGAGGGTAGATATTAGTTGTCAATATCTCCAAAGGGCATCTCCATCTAAGCCAACGTAATTGTGTAAAATGATCATTGAAGTCTCCCACAATGTGTGCATCATCCAAGTGGAGCAATCTTAGATTGTCTAATCTTATAAATGTGTTAGCACAAATACGGCGTTCCTCTAATGCAATTTCCTTAGATGAAAATTAAGGAACAACCCTTTAATGTTACTTGTTCCCTGACAACAAAAAACAAGAAGTAAACTAGATATTAAATTACAAGATCTAATTTTAGTGCCTTCTTAAAACAATATGGATGGTTTTTTGTGCTTTGCATACTTGCTGAACTAAACTTTCCATTGTTCTCAACTATTAATAAAATTTTATAAGAAAGTTGTGAAAGAGTTTGTGTATTCAGCATTTACCTTGCATTTCTTCAATACATGCAAGGCTTCTTCATGAGACCACACCCTACTACGTTCCCATAGCTTATCCGGACTTTCAATTCTGACAATTTCCCTTCCCATATCTCGAAGCAAATCATGCATCATTAGCATATTGTTGTAACTAATCTTCACTAGAGACTTTTGAATGAGAACCTTAATTCCTATGATAAAATGTAGTTGTTCTTCCAATATGCAATTTACATATTCTTTATTCATTCCTATGAAAAAGCATGCTATGTCAAGAAATATCTCCTTCTCTAGATAATCTAGTCCGTCATAGCTTATCTTTAGCTTTTCTTGAATTTCTTCGTTGGGAATTTTTTTTTAACTTCTCCATTGTACTTTTCCGTTCTAGCTTTTCCTTGTCAGACAAATAACCACCCAATACCTCAAGAGCCAAGGGCAGTCCACCAGTTGCGTGTGCTACACTTTTTGCAAGATCATGAAAATCATTTGGAGGCTGCTCTCTTTCAAAGGCATGGTAGCTTAAGAGTTGAAGAGATTGACAGGTATCCAATACTTGAGGATTGTAAATTACACATTGTTTTTGCCTATTTAATACATGTTCGTTCCTGGTAGTGATAATAATCTTACTTCCTAAACCAAACCAATCTATTCCACCAGCCAATGCCTCTATTTGCTTATTATCATCCACATCATCAAGAACAACAAAAACTCTCTTAGCACAAACTCTTCTTTTAATTAGAGCCTTTCCAGCAGTGACTTCGCTAATTGGGAATTCTTTTTTAAAGATGTCAAAAAGAAGTTGGCATTGCAATTTGACTAGACCCTTATTTTCTTTTGAAGCTTCTCTTACACCTTCAAGAAAACTGCTGCCTTCAAATTTGCTAATGATTTGGTGGTAGACAGCCTTGGCAATAGTTGTCTTACCAATACCGCCCATGCCCAAAATCCCAATAATCATGACATTCTTGGACTCATCACTCAAAAACCCCATCAGGTCTTCTACACGAGAATCAATTCCTAGGGGGTATTTGACATCAGATGGGATGAGATTCAATATACTCAAAACCCTTCCAAGAACTTCTTCGATTAGCTTTGATTCATGCCTGCCAATAGAAACTTTAATTAGAAAGAGAATCACCTAAAAAAAATAGTGAGTTGAAACAAAAAATGAAAATGCATAGATGCATTAAGGGTTAAGGATGAGATGGATGACAATGAAAATATTACAGTAGTATTTTGTATTTTTGCATATAGGAAACAGTAAAATTTGGTATTAATCATAAAAATAGAGACAATGATGGTAGAACTCCTTAATCACCTTAAACTCAAACCCAAACTAGCTTATTGGACTCATCCAAAACATTAGTTTATTATCTAATGTGAATAGAAAAAAAATTAAAAAAGAATCATTGAATATTAATTACTCTCTGAGTGTTTCATGAATCTGAAGAAAGAAAAAAAGTTCATTCTCCAATATCTAATCTTTGTGCATTTGTTATATCATGTCGACTAATGGTAGTTCTGATAATTCTAATAATAACAATAAATATTTTGCTAAAGCGGTTAATATTAATAATATTGCTAAAGAAAATAATGATGAGGATATTTTATGGTAAACAATTTAGCTTAGGCCAAGCAAAATCCCAAGTTGTGTTTAATTGATCTAGGCTAACCAAAATTAAGACTCAAATGTATATGAAAAATAGAAAATGTATAATTTTGTGGCAAATGAAAGTCCAATTATAATAAATCAAAAGTCAAGGTTTAAAATCGTAAAATAAGATTTTAAAATTAAAAATATGAAAATTAAAATTTTGAGTAATATATAAGTACTATAGAAAAAAATTAAAATGTCAAGATGCAAGTCTCCCCTCACATTTTTAGTAGTCTCCAAACCAAAGACCATGGTGATATGGGTTTTCTAGTTCACAATTATCGGTTAAAGGGAAGCTGCCTAAGGATTTGAAGAGAAACCAACATCTCAAGGTGCATCTATATTCAGCTAATATTTAGGATGGAGAGCATTTATTATAATTTAATATTTGGAAGGATTTTGGCAATTTAATAGTAGTTCATCACCTGCCTTGCCATGTGGGATATCACTTGATTTGACCTTGGAATCGTGCACTGATATTTTAAGAACTATAATATCTAATTTTTGGACTTGTTATTTACACATTCAACTCGCATTCATGGACACCTTATATCACAAAAAAAAAGGAAGGTAAGATGATTAGGAAGGTACTTAATTATCAAATTAAAATTTGTGATGGAAAATGTGTTGGCAATGTAGTAACCACTTAATCTATAAAGATTGTCATTGAATTGAGCAAAGGACTTTGATTTCAAAGATCGGATTGGAGAACAGGTCGTCCAGGCCCAAAACCGATCCGGGACCGGATTGAATCGTGGATCAACGATTCACGTGTGGATCGTTTGGTCCGAACCTGGTCCAAAGCCAAAAATTCCCAACATTTTCTAATATTCTTATAATGCTTTTTATAATAAGTTTGAATGAAAAAAAAACTCAATTTTAGATATGTTAGGTGCATCATACAAGAATAAACACTGTTACGAGCATGTATATTTTTAAAGATCAAGATTAAACATTCCATAACCAAACAACCAATATGATTACTTCTAGTGCAAAAAAATCAAACCATATACAAATACAATAATATATAAATAATGATGAACATAATTGTCAGCATGTTAAGTGCATCATACATGTATGAACAAGGTTACGAGATTCCTATAAGTTCAAGACTGTAGTTTGTATAACCAAGCATCCAATATTATTATATATATCGATGCATAAAAACTAAACTATGTACAAAATCATATAGACAAAAATAAAATAATCCATGATTCATTATTTTAGTCAATGGGTTGATGTCTTGGTGAAATTTAATCTAGCATTCTATTATAGGGGTGGTGGGTGGGGCTTACCCCCCACGCCCATGAGGGTTTTCACCATGCCCTTTCCATCATGTTTTTCTTTATTCTTTTTCCATTTTTTACTTTTAGGATCCCTTGACCTAAGATTGGGGTTTGCCTAAATTTTGCATCCTACTGTCATTGTTGTTTTTTAGTGAAATCGGCGATTATTTTTTTGATATATTACTGTTGCATCCGAGATGTGGGGAGCTCGGACTGCCTACGTACCTATTTCTAACAGGATCAAATCAACGTAATTCTCTGAAGGCAAGTAACTAGCATTTAAGGACAGTACTTCTTCAGGAATGTGGCTTTAGTGACTGAAAGAATTTTGTTGCCCTCAACATCTCTGAGGAGATATGCGCCATAAGGGTAGATTTTCTCAACGGCATATGGACCATCCCACTTAGAAGCGAATTTGCCTTATTTCCTTTTGTTAGAGTCAAGTGGTGACATGGTGAAGAAGACAAGTTCACCCTTTGTAAAGGAGTGAAGTTTAATTTTCTTATTGTAAGCCATTGTCATGCGGGCTTGATATAATTACAAGTTTTGTTGCACGGCAAGCCTGGACTCGTCAAGAATTTCAAGCTCAGAGAGGCGAATCTTAGCTACATCTGTGTCAGTTAGGCCTTCTCGTATCGTAACTCATAGGGATGAGACTTGGATTTTTACTGGTAAGACAACTTCTGCCCCAAACATGAGAGAATATGAAATCTCCTATGTTAGGGTATGAAATGTAGTCCGATATACCCAGAGTGCTTCAAGAAGGCGTTTATGTCAATCCTTTTTATGTCTGGATTCCATCTTCTTTATGATCTTACAAAAAATCTTGTTGAAGGCCTCCGCAAATCCATTAGCCTAAGGATAATATCTTGAGGAGCGCTCCAGATCGATATTGTATTTTATCATAAGTCAATACAAAGGTGAGCTAACGAACGGTAGCCCGTTGTCCGTGATAATGCGACCAGGAATTTTGAACTGTATATGAGATGGACCTTAATGAACCAAACTATGTTGAATGCCTTGATTTCATGTAGAGTGATGACTTCTACCCATTTAGAAAAGTAGTCCATTGTAGCAAGAATGTAGCAATACCCTTTGGTCTAGGATGGAGTGATTGGTCCCACAATATCCATGCCCCACTTAGAGAAAAACCAGCAACAAGATGTAGGATGTAACGGTTCTACTAGTACATGTCCATAGTCGCTATATAAGCTAGCATACACGACAACGTTTGGCATTTCCAATGCAATCCACGACCATGGTTAGCTAATAGTAACCCAATCTCTTTAATTGATATTGTAACTTAAGCCCACTTTGGTGTCCCCCCACATACACCAACATGAACTTCATTCATCACTTTGCTTACTTCATCGGTTAACAAATATCATAGTAGGATGCCGTCTAAAGACCATTTGTATAATTGGTTGTCTTGTAGAGTAAACCGTGGGGCGGTAGGCTCTTTCGTGCCTAAGAGATGTTGGATAAGAGGTGTACACCAATCATCATCAACTGCCTCTAGTTCATCATTATCTTGGTCTCGCTCTTGTGTGTTTGCCAAGTTAGTAGTATAGGCGATGGTATCCTCCTCATCAGTTTCAATAAGTTAAGGTATGATTCATCTTTCTCCAATATGAATAGTTAACTAATTATCCCTTAGATGGGTAAGAGATGTGGCCAAACTAGCAAGTGCGTCGACTTGTCCATTATGATCCCTTTGGACATGTTGTA
Source organism: Platanus orientalis (assembly GCA_025762735.1). Classification (NCBI taxonomy): domain Eukaryota; kingdom Viridiplantae; phylum Streptophyta; class Magnoliopsida; order Proteales; family Platanaceae; genus Platanus; species Platanus orientalis. The sequence goes on along the minus strand of JAOXJP010239580.1, from coordinate 3,764 downwards.
TCCGTAGTTGCCGAAATAATTTCACTAGGTCCTTGGCTCTTTGAAAGTAAGGTGTGAGGTTGGGCTTCTTAGTTTGATAAAGACCATTCATTTGTCGAATAACGAGTTCCGAATCACCATATACTATGAGATCATCAATAGGGATCTCTAAGATTAACTCAAGTCCCAGTATGACAGCCTTGTACTAGGTTTCATTGTTTGAACGACCCTCAATTAAAGTCAGTGAATGCATAATGATGCCATTATCGGGGATGACAAACACAATGCCGATCCCTGAAGATTTATTTGCATTATCTTCTAAGGGACTTGTTTATCCTCGAGATGCGTCATCAAATAACATTTCCCACTCTTTCTTTATAGTAATCTACATGGCATCCTCATCGGGAAGGTCCAACTATAGAGGGGAATCATTCGGTATCGAGTGTGTGGCGAGAAAGTTGGCAACAACTTGTTCCTTTACTGCTTATTGTGGGATGTAATGGATGTCAAACTCAGAGAGAAGGACAGTCCATTTAGCAACACGCCCCTAAAACAGAAGGGCGACTCATGATATATTTCAACAGATCTGCTCTAGAGATAAGATGAACCGTTGTTGTCAATAGATAATGCTGCAACTTCTTTAGTGCAAAGATAAGGGCTAAGAAAATCTTCTCAATAATTGAATAATTTAATTCAACTCTTACCATAGTTTGGCTGAGGTAATATAATTCATGTTCTTTGCTCTTGTCATTGTGTTAGGCGAGTAGAGCACCTAGGGAAGAATCCATGGCTGCAACATATAGCAGCAACGACTTTCCAAGAGAAGGGCTCATAAGTGCAGGCAGATTCAACATGTATTGCTTGATGTTATCGAAGGCGTTCTAACAAGCTTGGTCCCATACAAAGGGAACTCCTTTCTTCATTAATTTGGAAAATGGTTGACAATGTCTTGAAAGAATAGAAATGAATCACTGGATATATGCTAACCTACCTTGAAGTCTTTTAAGCTCGGTGATATTTCGTGGAGTTGACATGTCTATTATAACAATGATCTTCTTGGGATCTATCTCGATGTCCTTTAGTCAAACGGCAAACCCAAGGAATCATCACAAGGAAACACCAAAAGCGCACTTTAGAGGATTCATCTTTAATTTGTAGCGACGAAGCCGTTGGAAGACCAGGTCCAAGTCGGCAATGTGATCTTGTCTGAGTTTAGTCTTAACAACCAAATTTTCAATGTAACTTTCAATCGTATGATCTAAGAGGTCTTCAAATATGTAGGTCATTTCCCTTTGGTAAGTAACATCGATGTTCTTTAATCTGAAAGGCATGACCCGATAGCAAAATATTTTAATTGGTGTGTGGAAAGTTGTGGCTTCTTCATCCTCAGGCTCCATTTGAATCTGATTACATCCCGAGTACCCATCCATAAAAAAGAGTGCTTTGTACCCTATAGTGGCATCCACTAGTAACTCAATAAGGGGTAACGAGAAGTCATTTTTTGGACAGGCACAATTGAGATCCCTGTAGTCAACACACACCCTGATCTTGCCATTTTTCTTCTGTACGGGTACAATATTGACAAGCCACTTCGGATATCAGACCTCACGAATAAATTTAACCTTAAGCAATTTATCCACTTCCTCATATATTTTATCGGTGATATCATGTCTGGTATTTCTTGGATGTTGCTTGATGGGCCGCTGAGAATGATCAATGGTGGTGGGGTCGACTGCTACATTAGGATCCAACCCAGGCATCTTGGAATAGTTCCAAGAGAACACATCCCGGTTTTCTTTAAGAAATTTAAGGTAGTGTGCCTGCTCTTATGGGGAGAGTCGAGCACTGATAAAAGTGAGTCGATGGTGGGTCCTCATCAATCCCCAAATTTACTTTAATCAAGTTATCAATCGTTGCTTGGCTCCCCATCTTCAAGTTTCGGAGGTGCGGGCAATACTTGGCCTATAACAGTCTTCAAAGGACTGTGTTAGTGCTTTTACGAACAAACACTCAAATGGGGCATCTTCTAGTAATTCAATCTCGTATATTGTAATCATATAAGAAGAGACTTTTAGCTTAGCGGGTTGCTAGCATAGGCCTCTTGTGTCATCTTTATTCTTGGAATGAAGAACTAGACGTTCAAACTCTTGGGTTAGGATTTCTTTTCCTTTATATGATTCATTATATTCCCCTTGTCGGTCAAAACCGCAACTTTTGAGCAACTCGGGAACTAGTTTCATGTGTGGTAACAAGTTGTCCAGATCCTTGAGTTCTCTCTCTAAAACACTCCTGAACCTGCCTCTGGGGGAATGGGGCCCTCGGGTAGGAAGATAGTAAAATACCAATAAAGGTCAATTCATGATCCTAAGAGTTGTACCAAGGGAAAAACAAAATTTGGTGCCACCATATCGGGTAGCAATCTAGGTTAGTGCCTGGTAGCCCTAATAGTATGCCATACTTTAAGCTTTCATGGCTTTTTATTATCACTATCGCCGCTATTTAAGATCACTTTTGACACCACCTTTAGCTCTACCTTCTGATAGTATGCTGCGTTGGCAAAATAAGCATTCACTACTTGAAATGGATAATCATCAGCTACAATAGTACCCTGAGTATCTTGCCAAGAATATTTAATACATTAGTGAAAAGTGGAGGGGCTGACTTGATATTTATGCATTCATGGTTGCCCTATAAGGGCATTATAAGCAGTATCCGCAACAATGATGTAAAAAGGCGTCAAATCTTCTATGTGAGCAAACTTAGTCTTCAACCTGATGGAGCCGAGAGGACATTATTTGTTATGATTGAAGCCTTGGATGACGAGGGTATTGGGCCTAAGTTGAGATGATTCAACCCCTAAATAAGCCAGTTGTCTTGGCTGGGAGGATGTTAACTGTTGAACCACCATTGATCATTACCCTAGACACAGCTTAATTGTCGATAGTGTCAGTGATAAACAACGGTCTTTTATGACGGGGATCATCTAAGTAACAATCAGTGTCCTTGAAAGTGATTGTGGGCCTACATGGCCCTTCCTGAGTTGTTGTTTGCCAATAAGCTGTTGCAATTTCATCATTTTTAGCAAACTCATCTGGGTGAGTAAGTGCATACACCATGGAGTCCCTAAGCTTTTGTGACATACAAAATGGCATCATAGTCAATAATGATGGGATCTTCATTAAATGAGACATAATGTCGTAGGGCACCAGATTTTCTAGCTTCCTGATGGCTTTGTTGTGATCAGCCTCCATGGCAGCCCTTTTTATTGCGTCCATGGTTCTAAAACTCATTCGATCCGGGTTCGGATCGCCCGGATCGGATCGGGATCGGCTGGGACGAATCCCGGTTTTGGGTGATAATCGCTTTTGACAAAGGATCGGCCGATCCAGGGTCTGCCTGATCCAGAGATCCAGACCCTGGACCGGACGATCTTGAGACGGATCGGTCAATCCTGAGATGGATCACCTTGGATCGGCCGATCCGACTCAGGATCGGCCTGTAAGTAGAAATCAACGCCGGTAATTGCCCATTTCTTCATTTCTTATCAATTTGCTCTCTTGTACACCGATTTCTTTGATTTTTTTTTATAAATCACTTCTTACAACCTTTGTCTCTTGTTTTAAACAAGTTTTTGCGATCAAAAACTTGTTTTGTTGTGGATTTAAGTGGATTGAAGAACAAAATTTTTGGGGTTTTCCACAAATCTCGTAAAGGTATGATTTTTTACTCAAATCTTTGTTTTGATTCATTTTTTTTGCAATAATTTGATAGATCAACACATTTAG